>JAQPPZ010005063.1:0-298532 GCA_028583015.1 Wollemia nobilis
AAAAAGAGAGAAAAAAAACCCTTGAGGGAATTACCATTGCTCATGGAGCTATACCTATATCTCATATTCAATTTTTTTATGACTCTACTCTTTTAGGTAAAGCTAAAGTTAAGAAATATTCTAATATTAAGCAAATCATTAGTTGTTTTTCTAAGGCTACCGAGCAATTGATCAATGAAAAAAATCTAAAATTATTTTCTTTCACTACTCTACCAGAAAAGAATCCATGGTATTGGATAAATTAAGATATAAGAAGACCATCCTTCCAATCACTTATTTAGGTATTTCCATCAATATTCAAATATAGATAAAAAAATATTGGAATTGGTTGTTGGACGAAGTCAAGAAGAAAATTGGGAAGTGCACCAATAGGTGGTTTTCTTCTGGGGGTAGAATCACCTTGGTAAAATCAATCCTTAAGGCTATTCCTATTTATGTTTCTACTGTGTTGAATATCCCAAAGGCAATTCTTTGAGAACTAGATCAAATTAGTCATCGGTTCCTCTGGAGTGGTACTAAGGAGAAACTCTCAACCATATTTTTATTGAGAGTACTTTAGCCTTTGAGCTATGGAGGAGAATGACCACTTTACTTGGCTTACAGTGGTCCAATTTTTTTACTTTTTAACAACTTTGGAGGGATTGGCCTAATCAAGAGGGTTTTGATCATTTTATTAGGTAGTGAGTTTGTATGGGTTCTACTATTATTCTTTGGAATATCTGCAATGAAAGGAACAACCAAATTTATAATCAAGAAAGTATAGATATTCTCTCTAGAAAATTGCCATTGCCAACTTAGTTGAATCAGTCCATCAGCTCCTTAATCACACCCAAAACTCTCACCAAATATGGGATAAAGTCAAGAAAATATTGAATATTAACTCTTAATAGCAACCGGTTTAAAGGGAATGTGATTAATTGCAATATGGATAGAACTAGGAATTGGCAAAGGTTTTATCCTTGAGTATGTCAAAGGTGGTAATCCAGGTGCGAGCCCTAGGTGATTTTAGCAAAAGAGATACCCCTGCCTCCTTGTGTCTTACCCAAAAGTGGCATCCCTTCTGGGATGTTTTCCACAAAAAACAAATTGTATGGAGAGCCAAAAGGACTTCAATAATAATGAAGTAAGAAGATTTGGTAGAAGAAATTTAGAATTACCAAAAAAACATATATAATAGATTCATCCTAAAATTCAAAAGTAGGACCAGAGGCTCAAATAAAATTTCTTGCATGACCAAATAAAGTTGCTTTACATACACTCTAGTCCCAATTTGGAATTCATAATATCTTCCAAAAATGAATGGAAGTAAAACATTCAATCAAATCCTATACAAAAAGCAAAATAAGGATGAATGGTACAGATTTGTTGAAACCCATGGGTACCATAAATAATAACTATATATGCACATAATATTGCACAACACTCTAATAACCAAATGAAGAGTGATAGGGGGTTATTTTTAGCAAAAAAAAAACCCCAATAAATAATAAAGTTTAACCTAAGCTGACATAATAGGAGGGATTTAGGATAATAACAAGATATAAAGAGGGTTTAACCATAACAAGGTTAATCAAAACCCTTAGGGATTACATAGTAAAATATTATAAATATTGATATATTGTATAATGAGATGTCTTAAGCCTATCCAATACAATACATAATGTCATCCTTGGCCATTATAATTTCAACATTCTCACTACCTAGTTTTTCTTATTATAGGATAAATTAATGGTATAATATTCTAAATATTTCTATATAACTCTTTATTTAGGGTTATTATGCATAACCTATATATTTCATTTCATTATTTGCATCATCACATTCTATTCTTATTTATGGTATTAGTCTTATTTCTTGTTAATATTTATGATACTTATTTTTGGTTTTCCAAATCAATATCCCTTTGAGTTTATTTTTCTCTTTACTCTTTATTTGAGGACCTTCATTTATATTTTATCTATAATTTTAATTTTTATAAAAAGGCTTATGCTACCCTTGGGAATCTAATGTACAATAAATAGCCTTAAAAATACTTTCTTCTATTCTAAAATTCCTAAAGTTCATGGGTCCCTTTGTAGTATTTATTTTCTTATGTTTTTCTAAAATCTCTAAATTGCAATGTCCTTCATAGTATTTTATTTATTTTTCTTCCCCTAAAACCATAGTGTGCAAGAGATAAAATCTAATACTACTTTCATTTTTATTGCAAGGATATGCTTTTCTACTACTTGAGAAAAATGGAGATGATTTACTTGGATTAAATTTGATCTCTTCCACCTTTTTCATTTTAAAATGCACCTCCACATAAGTTTTTAATCTTTAACTTTTTTATTTAAATTTGAACTTGCATATTGTAATTGTTCATCCCATACATCCTTTAGAGCTTCTTCTAATATTTTCTCTAGAACCATGAAGGCCTTTACCGTATGATGAGGCAAAGGAACTTTCTTTACCAGTTTTTTGGGATTCAAAAATCTTCAATCAAGGTCAATTTATTTTACAATATAGTCTCTTTGCTTCATATTAAAGTTTACCTCATAACCAAATATTTTCATTTCTTTCTTGATAATTTTTACTTTATAATCAATTTCCATGTGTGTTATCTCATAGTATTCATGACATGAAAATGCAATGTTTTCATAATCTACTTGCCCATGTCATTATATTGAACTATATATAAAAGTTTATCAAAGGTTTTAATGTAGACATGACAACATATATCTTGATAAACACAACATGCTTTTGATTCTCAATAATTTATATATTTTGGATTAAATCCCTTAGAGTTTTACCAATAGTATTTAAAAGCTCTTTATTGATAAGATGAAATAGTTTCCTAAAAATCCTAATCATCACTAGAATTCTTATAAGATTTTTTGACTCTAAATGAAAAATGCTCACATAATGGAAATAAATACATGTTATATCCCCCCTATAACATGGTTCATCACCCATTATTGTATCGTTGACTTAAAAACTAGACAAGATTATGAGAAAAAATCCTTTTGAAGGAAATTCATAGAGTAATGTGAACTTGATCCCCACATCCCTTTAATCCACTTTTGAAAATCCAAATAATTTTGCTAGTTAACATTAAAAATACATAGTAACCCTATGTTTTTAAAAAATCACTATATGATGCTCAATCATCTCATACCTAATAATCACTTCTATTGAAACATATACTGCCTAGATAAATATTATCATAGATTAAATATTCTTTTTGTCCCTGACTAGGGCATCCTTCCTTCCAAATAGGGACTCCTAAATTCTATTCAAGTATTTAGTTAATGACTCTGATTTCTTTATATCATGCATTTCCTCAAGTGAATCCTTCATTCTTTAATTTATTTGAAATATCTACGATATACACTTTAATTATGAGACTCGTTGCTTGCTCATACATATTCCTTGATTGAAATCTATCTAATTTAATATTTATTTTTATTAAAATTTATACCTTTTTTGCATATATAAAATAGGGAAAAAATTAGTTATTATTCTATTTCAAACTACCTTTAGTTATGCTAATCAAAAGTGGCTTATCAACTATCCCAATTACTAGACTAGTTAAAGGGGAAAAGATAGAGATGGTTGAAGAAAAAAATGTTTAGTTTCATTGCACTCTATAATGGATGACTAGATAAACAAAATATTTTCCACTTATTATCAATATTATAATGATGATCCTTACTAGGTAGATAAAATATTATGATATGTAAATTTTTATTTTATGTACATGTTGATGGTGATTAGTTTAATTAATCCTCATAAAATTAAAATAAAATACTAATAAGCATGTTAAAAATTATTTAATCAATATTTAGACACTATAATTTTAGCAACTCCTTGAACAAGTAGAAAATGATATAATCAAAATTTTAAGTCCAAAGATCAATTGTAAAGAAACAAAAGTCTATAAAAGAAAAAGCTTAGTGTTTGTTTTCTTAAGTTTCAAATATTATGAGGTAAAATAATATGTATATTTTTGTTGTATTCATCCTTATGGTCCCTAGTACTATTTCAACACAAGTGAATCTAGTGTAACATAATTTAAATATTATTCATAATTCAATTGTATTTTTGGTAACTAATTAAAAAATTAAAGTTTCATAACCATTGGCTTCATTGTGCTCTTTTATTAAGTTATGCTTTCTAATGCACTTTATAGTTGTATGTTACACTACTTATTATATTATCTTGATATAATCCTTTGAATAAGTATTGTGTGACTTAATTCAATTATATTATATAATGATATTGACCTTTATAATTTTATATAATCACTGTGTACTAGTTTTGGTATATGTTGATATAGTCTAATTTGTTTTTGGATAGATAATAAGGGGTTGTACTCAGGTCCCCCACCCTTGAAAAATTACAACTCTCTTCTTTAGAGCTTGATATTTTACAAATAGATACACTTCTCATCTCAATTGAGATGCTATGGCTAGAAACCTACATCATTTACATAAAATTTCTAAATTCTTGATTTTATTTTTTGGGTCATTTCAATTTTTTGTATGAATACAAATATTCCATAATTTAGCATCCTTCTTGAAATTTTTATATAGCAACCTTCACAATACCAAAACATCACCTCGAATATCTATGTGTTACATCTTAGTAGAGTAATATTTCCAAAAGCTCGCACTATCATAGTTGGCTTAACCAAATTTGGATTGCTAGTATCGTTCTTAAAACACAAGTGAAACCATATAAATTATAATAAATATTTTATATGAAAACACATTATTGATATAAAATAAAGTATATATTACCAAGGAAAAACATTAAAATAAATATTAATCATCATTTGATTCTGGAAGTCATCATTTTCTTGTCAGCTTTAGCTAAACTTACTACTTCCTCTAACCATGGAAATTTGAATTTAAATTCATGATCCTCAATCAAAATCCCTCTATTGTATAGCCTTTCTACATGTATTTCATTCCCTTAATGTATGTGTAAACGTGACTTCTTCAAACTTTATAGCAAGATCTTGAGTATCCATAATTATCTCTTATATGTTCAATGGAGCCTTTTCTTTCCTCAAAATTGTATATTTTACTAAAATAGAATCACCTTCCACCCATACTCTATTTCATTTTATTTATTTACGTATTTTTAACCCTTCTAAATCCACCCAAGATTTAACTTCATTATTTGTCTTAAATACACTATTGAAAGCATAATGAGATAAAATCTCTCCTCTATTATTTCTAATTATTCCTCCTCATGTTGGTTCTAGATTTATTTTAGATATTCCATAAAAATTTAATTCAATCCACTCCATATTTGATGGTTCCCACTTTATATTCTTTTCCTTCCTTTTGTTTCTCTTGTACCCAACATCATAATTCTATTTAATGACTTGACTCCATCTATCAAGGATTTCTACTTCTAGATTAGGGGTTGGGTGAGTTGATAGAATTGGTTTAGACTCCTCTATGGCTAAACATATATTTCTTTTCATTACCTCTAATTTTCTTTCCTTTCCATTAAATATTCTTCTATTCCTTTCTAGCCATGCATTCCAAAGTATTGTATATTTTGATATATCTGATATTGTCTATAAATTATCACTTTTATAAGTGCTCTACTATTTCTTTAACCAATGTTCAATTCATATATTCATCACAATGCATTTACCAAAAATATTAAAAATTTATTTCCATAGTTTCTAGACTATTTAGAAATGTCCCAAGATATGGTGTATAGTCTCCTCATTCTTTTTACAAAGAAAACATTGAGAGAGGCCATGAAAACCCCTTTTTATAAGGTTATCCTAGGATAAAATTCTTCTATGACTACTAGCCAAACAAACATTTGACTTTAGAAATGCTTGTCTATACCAAATATCTCTCCATATTTTGGTGATATTACTATTTTTTTGGTGCTTTACATTATATCAACTTCTTGTTGTGTATTCTCCTAAGATATTCAACTCCTAAACCAATTTATCCTTGGCTCCCCTCAGAATAATCATAGTTGTTATCTTTATTCTCAATTTTATCCTAGAATCAATATCTTGTATAATTGTAAAAACTCTTATTTCCATTGGTATCTTCCTTCTTTATCCTTGTATAAAATATTTGAAACACTATCACCAAATTTATCTTGAAGCAATATCATCCAAGGTTTCAAAATTGGATCTAAATTGAGTGGTTTTTTATCACACCAAGTATACATCCAGATAGATTTTTTTTCTCTAGTTCCCACCATCCATCTTAAACCTTTAATCATTAGATCAATAATTTTATTTAAACCATTCTAAAGAGCAAAATAATTTGGT
The DNA here is from genome assembly GCA_028583015.1 of Wollemia nobilis. Taxonomy (NCBI): domain Eukaryota; kingdom Viridiplantae; phylum Streptophyta; class Pinopsida; order Araucariales; family Araucariaceae; genus Wollemia; species Wollemia nobilis. Next base: position 6,296 of record JAQPPZ010005063.1, read on the forward strand.
AGAGATAATGCAGTAAATATTAAATTTGGGTCATTGGTCTCAACATACTTAGAATAATTCTTGCCCATTGTCTTTGACTCTCTTTGTACAATATCCATATTACTTTTCCTCTAAGAGATAATTTTACATATATAATGACTCTTAAACCAAGACCTCCCCTAGTATTATCATCACACACATTGCTCCATTTCACCAAAGGAACTTTCCTTTTATCATGTAAATGTTACCATAAAAAGGGTCATATAATATATATTAATTTTTTTGAACTAATTTTTGCATAGTATATAGCGACATATAATATGCTAGAATGGCCTATAATACCGACTTAATTAAGTACACTCTTCTTGCTAATGATAACCATCTACCTTTCAAAGCTGGTAGTTTATTATGAACTTTACCAATAAATGGATTCCATAATTCTATCAATATAGCTTAAATTTTCTTATTTTAATAATATAATAATTTTATTAATAAATGAATTTATTATAGAATAAAGAGGATTTTCAATAAATTGTATGATAAAACCATCCATTTTAACTTGCCTTGAATATTTTATGACTACTAGATGAAAACTTTGTGATTTTTATTTATTAATTATGTATAAAGAATATTTTGAAATAATAATAAAAAAGTAATGGACAATGATGAAAATAAAGGAGAGGATGGTATAAGATAAGAGGAATAGTTCTAAGCTTATTCATCACTCATATTCCTTTGAGCCAAGCTACCTATTCAAAAAGTAAATATTGCATTATTAAAAGTGTTTGACCCAACAAACAACATCAAGATTTAAACTTGAAATTCTCCTACATAATGTAAGCATCTTAATATTACACTTGTATGCATATTTCACATATATATAAAATTCTAAATATTTTAAAAGGTTTTGAAGGTAAAACATTAGGTTTCATTTTTTTTTGAAGAATACCCAATGTATATTTTTCAACCACATCCCTCCAAATCCATGAAAATGTTAGGCACCATATACACTTGACAATCAAATAAGGATATCCAAGGAATAGGAGGAAGAAGAAGATAATGAGAAGAGATGAGTGATATTTAATGAAGAAAAATAAGGACAAGGATGAATTAGAAGAGAAAGAGGATATACATGAAGAAGGATAAAAGGAAAAGAGGGAAGAATAAGATAAATTAAGTAAAGAAAAATATTAGGCCCCACATAAACTTGATAATAAAATAAGGATATCCAAGGAAGAGGAGGAAGAAGAAGATAATGAGAAGATATGAGTGATAGCTAATTAGGAAGAAGAATAATAAGGAAGAATTAGAAGAGGAAGAGGATATACATGAAGAAGGAGAAAAGGAAAAAAAAGGAAGAATAGGATAAATAAAGTAAAGAACATGATGAGGAGCCAGAAGAAGAAGAGGATAAATAATAACTTAAAATAAATAGAGAAAAATTTCTAAAGCAAGAAATGAAGAGTAAGAGTAAGAGAAAGAATAATAATACGATGAAAAGGTAGATAAAGAAGAATAAAAAGATGAAGAAGATGGAGAAGAAGTATAATAAGAGAAACTAAATAAAAAGGACAAGAGGAAAAGGAATAACATTACAAGAACTAAAAGAGGAATAATAAGAAAATGAAGAGCAAGATAAGAACTAAAAAATGAAGAAGAAGAATAAGTAGTAAAGGATAAGGAAAAGGGGGAAGAGAAGTAGGAAGACTAGAATAAAGAAAAATAATAGGAATAAGAATAGGATAAAAGAGATAGAAAAATAAAAGGAAGGAAGAGGAATATATTGTTAGGAATATTTTATTACATTATTTTAGTATTATAATTAGGTCATGCATATTTATATGATTAGGTCATTCATTTTTAAATGAAATATTATTTTAATATTTCTTGCATGTAACGATCTCCTAATTGAGAGTATTGATCTTCCAGTTTGTAACCCTAAGGCATGTATTAAATAGGCTCTTACCTCAATTAATAAACTACTAATTTTTTACATCATTTTTATCAAAGTAGGGTAATGCGAGTATGCACTACTTGCAACATTAAACTAATTTGGTTTATTGAAAAGGAATCCTTAGCTCAAATCCACTAGACAAGAGAATGTATGAGGTATGAGAGAAGGGAAAATCATTGTCATATTATAAAATTCCCTTACTCATTTAATATATGTAGGTTTTGATAGGTACCCTTCATGTATTTGATCATAAAAATGAAAAAAAAGGAAACAATAGATAGGAGGATTGATGACTGAGCATGATGATTATTTCTTAAACAAATAAAATAATTTATTTTTTTATTTTTTCTTGGAAATTATCGAGTGTTAATTACAAAGTATGTGAGTGATAAGGGAATCCATGGGAAAAGAACCAAGGTTTAAATCATGCACACCCCCTTAATCCCACTCAAGTAATCCTCCATCATAAACAAGGATAAATAATGATATATGACCCATTCATTCATCATGTATAGGGGCATCGAGGTAGACACCAACCAAATTATGACAAAGTTCCCATCCATAGTGGAGTTATCTTCTATTTATAATTAGCGTATGGTGAACATTTTCCTTCCCAACCAAACAATAAAGGTTCAAAACCCATAAGCACTCTTTTTTCATTGCTTTAAAAGTCTTTTTTTGTTAAAAAAAAAAAAAAATAGGGCATGTGTTTATTTTTAATAAGTTATTTGTGGCTTCTATTGGGGGGCACTCCCATCAAAATACTAAAATATTACATTTTCTGCAACATACCTTTTTATTGTAACTTTTTAATTTCTTTTCTATTAAATATATTCTTCAACTTCCTCGAGCTACTATGTTTCCACAATCAGCGCATTGACTTTATTTTGATTAAAATATAAAATATCACTTGGCTAGTTTCCTTCTAAAAGTTGAATTTTACCAGGATGAAGATCAACATGACAATTCATTAATTTATCTACTACCTAATGTCCTTCTCTAAAAATAATAATATGCTCACACTTCCAAGATATTTCCTCTAGGAGATAATTAACATCAACAATAATATTATTTTTTATCCAATCTCCACATTCATTTTTGTTAATATCATTGATGATAATTTGTGAGTCCCCCTCAATTGAAATATATTTCCATCATTTTTCTCATGTAATTCCCTTTAAGAACTGCCCCAGCCTCTATGTACTTGTTAGTTGAAGTTCCATATGATTTTGAATAAGTGAGATGAATTTTGCCTTCACTTTTTCTAAAAAAACCACTTCTACCAACTTTTTCTATATTTTCTTTATATGCACCATCAAAATTAATTTTGATAAACCCAATTTTTGGAAATTTTCATTTATCATAGATTGAAGTACATCCTTTTTTTTTTTTTTCATTGTCATAGATGACTCTTTAGTGTATGTTAAATCCTATAACCAATTTATTAGTACATTTTTTCTACAATTGAGACTTCTCATGATGAGCACCATATTTGTGAAATTCTACGAGAGAGACAATAATGTGGTTCTAAAATTAGGCATGATTTTGAGATTTATGTTTTAAAATTCTATTATTCTTTTCAAGCCACAAATTTTAACAAATAATGGTAGGGTCAATCCTTCAAAGAATACATGATACTTTAGCTTTGAAATAATTAATCCAACATTTCATCAACTCTTTCAATGTTGATGGAGCCACCCAATATAATTTCATATTTTAAAAATAATAACCCCAATTGGTGTGAGAAAATGAAAATTGAATATATTTATATATCCTTCTCACACAAGTCATATCTAAAGGTTCCATAATATCTTCTTCTTTTTAGATTATCTCTTATAAGAAACTTACTTTGAACTACTAACTAAAGGAATTTTGAGGCCTTAGGGAGAGTCTCTAATGACCAAATATTATTCCAAAGAAAATATCTGGGAGCAGGAAATTTTGAATTTTCTAAAGCCTCACATCTGAACTTGATTGAGTATCCACCATACTTTGATAAATTCCAAACCAAATCATCCTTTTGTATAAAAATTTGAAAATAAAACTCTTGAAGCATCTTTTGTAGTTCATCTATAATTTGTTTGAGATCCTCTCCAACCAAGTTACTAAAATAAATCCATGATTTAGAGTTGTTTCTCATAATAATATAGTCTTTGACCTTTATACCTTTATATTTTATGCATGCTTGAGATAATGGATACCATTTTGAGTTAGAGATAAGAGGATAAGGCTTCAACCAAGCATAAAACCAAAAAATTGTGTACCTCCCCTCATTGAATGACCATATAATATATTTATTTATAAATTATAAACTCTCTGATATGTTGATCATATTTTGGGTTGAGTTATTTTCCTAAATAATTTCATTGTATCAAGAGAACTTGTTTGAAGTAATAATTTTTCTCAATTCTTTCCTTAATCTCTGAATATCTTCCCCCAAGCTATGATCCCAATGCAAGATTCATAATTCTACAATTTTGCAATCCTTCCTCTAATATTATTTCCTTTGCAAGCCTTATACTATTTACAAGAGGAAAGTTGGTTTTTCCTCACAATCTTTCCATAGAAGGTCTTTTTAAATTTTATCAATTATTGATGTTATACCTATTGGCAGTATTGAAACAAACATCATATAAATAGGGACAGATTACAATGTAGTATTTATGAGTTGTAGCCTTCCTACCATGGTTAAAAACTTACGTTTCCATCCTACCAAGAAAGCTTCCTATCTATCCAAAAAATATCCAAAGCTCCTTTTTATTTCCTTTATTAGACAAAAGGAATATCGAAGTAGGCATGTGAGTTTTTTTAATTATAGAGGGGTTTTCAGTTTTTAAAGGCACTTGAAAAAATAATAAAAAGGACCTGTTGGCATTTTTGCCACATTGATTCTCATTGATGAATGCATTGATGTATTGTTGGGGATCTGACCTTTATTTTGACTTGGGCCAAAAAAAAAAAAAATAAAAAAAAACTAATCCCAAAAAACCAAAAAACCCAAACCGCAATCAAAACCGAAAGTGGTGTTTTTTAATTTTTAATCAAAATTTCATGGTATTTATTTGTATTTCAAACAAAAGGTGGAAGAAGATCACTTCATTTCTCCGCATGATTGTATATTTAGATCAAAAGAAATTATAATTTTAACAAAAAGAAAATAATATAAAAACCAATGTAATTTTCATTTGCAAAGGTTGGAAAAATTTTTTAGAAAGCTGGAATTTTATCCGGGGAATAAAAGGATCGACTTCTAATTTTTCAAGCGTCGCATGGATGAATTTGCTTTCGTTTTCGCATTTCTAATAGCATTTCAATTTCGCATTGCTATTACATTACTTTTAAATTCTCAGCATTCTGATTTAAAAACGGGGGGGGGGGGCCCCCCCCTATATATTTTTGCAAAACATAAATCATTGAAAAAGGTGTATTTTTTGTTAATGCTAACCTTAAAGCAAGGGAAAGACCAATGAAAATCAAGCTTAAAAAATAAAAAATTTATAATTTTTCAACAAGAGACCTAAGAAACATTACTTTTAAAAAGGTAAGGTATCTTTAATAGGAAGGATTCAATTCATAACAATAACCCAAAAACTTTTATTTAAAAATAATAATAATAAAAAGTGAAAAGCAATTTATTTTCACACACTTTAATTTTAACTAAATTTTAGAGGTATAAGGGTGTGTAATTGTAATAATATTGCCTTATTTTGCATTGATAAGGGTGCAATTTCAAATTCTATTTTGTAAAATTGCTCAAGCATTGTGATTGTAAAAACTATATATTTTTTGCAAAACCGTTAAATATTGTAAAAGGTGTATTTTTGGTGGAAAGCAACACCTTAAAGCATAGGAAAGGCCAAGAGAAATAAAGTCATTAATTAATAAAAAATTTACAAGTGTGCAACACCAGATAAGAAACTTTACTTCTAATAAGGTAAGGATATTTACTAGGAAGGACAATTCATCACACTAAATAATTGTTTGCAAATAATTCTTGAAGATCTTCATGTTTGCAAATTTTCTTATACAATTGGTATCATATCACCCTATATATTTTTTAAAGGTAGTATACATAATGTTAATCGCAATTGCTATATAACAACCCATAAACTAGACCTAAACAAAACAAATAAGTTTTTTGTTATAAGGTTTTACTCACAAAGAAAACCTAATATTTTTATCATTATTAAGGCATAACCACTTTTGAGTTATTGTTTCTATTGACAACACTCAAGTGGGTAGGAGTAACCAAATTCCTTTAATCCTTTAGGTTCACTTTTCTAATATTACCATTAGAAAAGATATCATTAATGGTCCTCCCACTTTTCCCATACACTGACTTGTATAGGACAACTTGACCATGATGTAGGGGTTACCCTTTAAGACCCATAATACTTAAGGGTGATGACTATTTCTTAAGGCTAGATACATATGTCTATGTAGAATTATTAAGGCATGATGCCTTAGTGATTAGTTAGCATCATCTCCCCATTAGCAAACTAAGACCATTATCACTCACCTGGTAATGATCATGATCAGACTTACCTCATCATAAGGTATCACCACTATACTACCTTGTGAATAGTTTGGTGAGTTTTCCCATACCAATCCACCATTAAGATTCCTAAGCCTCACTTCTAGGAATGTTTCCAAGCCTCACTAGTAGGAATATGTCCAAGAATCACCGCTAGGAATTATCCAAACCTTATTTCTAGCACTACCCAAGCCTCACTGCTTAGGGTGTATCATTCATAAATACCTAGTTGATTGTCTCACCATAACTCAACTAGGATTGGGTACATCTTGACTCTAGGGATTACTAATATGGTTCAAATATCATGCCCAAAATAACCCCTTTATGACCTAAGAGTCATAAACAATATTCATAACCATCTCCCCAGAAGAAAATAAAGTGTTGTATTAAATCATAATTAAATTCAACATAACACATAGCTAAAGACTAATAATTTAAATACTTCTTCAATGGTAGAACTATAATTTAGAATTTTATTTATTTACAAGTAAAGGATGAAACCAACATCTAAAATAATCATAATTGTTATCCATCGATTATATTCTATCATTCTCTTCAATAACCCATCCTTTCCATTTTGCAATTAACTAACTATTTCCAAAAACCATAACATAAAAGATAAACATTAGTTCATCTTCTATTATTTGAACATGTCAAGATAATATAACAAGAAATTTTATAAAATATTTATTCCTTCATCATAATAATTACATAGAATAACTTCCATAAAAGATATTTTTTAATTATTTCTCATCTCCTATTACAATATTACATTTCAACTTTTATATGCGTAAGTGGCCCTTAATCTCTTCTTCTTTCTCAAGGTCTTCCACTTGATACGTCTTCTCTAATGAAATTTGAAAGTAAGTTCAAGTATCAGGAAAACTCTTGTAAATGAATATGGAAGCCTACCATGCATAATATAGTAAATTAATACAAGAACAATGCAAAAATTTGATCCTAATAAAATGTATATGCAAGACTAACATGCATCATACAAATAAACTATTCAGCGACAACACAAGATATTAGCTTCATGATAAAATTTATATGTAAGCCTAACATGCATCATACAAATAAAACCATTTAATAACAATACAAGATCTTAATCTATACTAAATTATATATGCAATCCTAACTAACATCATAGTAATAAATTAATTCAATAACAATGTGAGATATCAGTTCCATAATAGACTTCAAAGTATTCTTCCAATGTGGGGGTTCATTCTTCTAATCTCACTACTAGAAAAAATGCCATAAGTGGTCCCCCCAATTTTCTTGTACTACCCTATAAGAAAACAACATGACCATGAAATGGGGTTACACTTTAAGACCCATAATACCTAAAGGTGACGCCTATCCCCTAACCCTAAATGTTTTCATCTATGTAGTATTATTATGACATAATGTCTATTAGTAATAAATGAGAGAAGCCTATACTTCTCATTTAAATATGATTCTTTTGCTACACAAATCACATCCAAATAAAATCATGCAATAACAATGCAATATCAAGAGAATCCCATACTTCTCTCACTTATTTATGGATCTATTGCTACACAAGCCACATCCAAATAAAATCATGCAAGAACCATACTTCTCTCACTCATTTATGGATATTTTGCTACACAAGCCTCATTCATCTCTTGGAAAGCTTGCTATTTAATCCTTTAAATAATAATTTTCCATTTCCCAAAATTTACAATATATTCACTACACTGGAATATTACTTTACTAATAAACCAATTTAAAATCTTTATTTTCATAAATTAATATTGACTATTAACAATAATTAAATTTAGTCAAAATATAAAAAAATTGGGCACGATGTGGTATCCTGGTGAGGCGGTCGATGGTGATGTTTCGGAGGTGATAGAGATCAACTTGGGAGATTTGTTCTGGTCTAGTAAGTTTGATGTTGTGGGTTCCTGCCCTTCGTGGGACCCTGGTAAGATTCAGTGTGGGCTGGTTGGTAAGGGGGCTCCTTCTCCTTCTTCCTATGCATGGGCTATTTCGGGTGGTTATTTTGGGGAGGAGTTCCCTCCATGTGAAGTTGATGGGCATTCCTTTCAGATTCATATCCCAGACTTCATAGTTAACTCTCTATTGAGTCAGGGTTCTTGGGATCTTGTGGGAAAATTGGTTGGTGGGAGGCCGGAGCTAGATTCTTTAAAGCACTAGGTACTTTCCAAATGGATCTCAAAAGGCTCCCTAGACCTTGCTTTGCTTCCTCATAATTTTTTCCTTATTAGAATTTCTTGTGAGGAGGATTTGAGGAAGATTTTGGAAGGTGGCCCCTGGTTCTTTGGCAAACATGGCCTTTTCCTTAGATGTTGGGGCCCTGACTTCAATCCGGAACTATAAAGAGTTAATATGGTACCATTTTGGGTTCGTCTTCCTGAATTTCCTACTTATTTATGGCATGAAAGTGTCTTTCAGGATGTGGCATCGGTGATTGGGGACTTTATCTCTTTCGATAGAGTCTCTCTTTCTTTCTCTCAAAGATAGTTTGTGAGAATGTGTATTATGGTGGACATTGAGAAAGAGCTTCCTAGCATTGTGGAACTTATTTCACACCTAGGTACCTGGTCACAATCTGTTGTTTATGAAAACAAGCCTCAGGCTTGTCAAATTTATGGTTTGGGAGGGCACCACCAAAATCTGTGTCCTCAAAAGAAGCAAGTGAAGCCTTCTATCAACCGTGAGGTTCTTAGTTAGCATAATGAGAAGGTGAATGAGTGGAGAACCCCAACTAAGAGAAACAAAATCTGGCATAAAAGGCCTCCTTTGGCATCCAAGGGAAAATAAATTATTTCTTCTCAACCGCTCCAAGCTACCGGTGGTGGGTCTTTGGGTGTCTCTCCTAGGAGTAACTCCAAACCCTCTCCCAAGTCTTTGGAGCAATGACATCATAGAAAATTGGAAGTGGTTCTTTCTGTGGATCCTGTGGAAGCTAGAAACACTATTCCTCTTTCAAAATCATTTTCTAGCCTCGAGTTGGTTGGGCTTGAGGATTTCTAGGGGGTCCTATAGTTGGATTCCTCTCTCCATAAAGTGGATTGTTTAAACTCTCCTCCTAAAGAGGTGGTGGCATCCCCCGTAGGTTGTATTGCTATTCTGGGTGGTTCTCCTAAGTATTTTATGGAGAAAGGGTCTCTAAGACCAAAAACTAGGAGCCAACATAAAAAGCCATTGGATTTTGGGTTGGCAAAGAAAGCTGGTAGACCCCCGACTAAGGCAGGGAGAAAGAGAGCCATGGAGGAGGCTATTGCCAATGGTGGTCAAGCCCTCTTAGTGGTAGAGGAAGAAAATGGTGACAGATAACTAAATCTTGATGGCTTTAAATCCCCATAGTTGGGGGGATTGGTAAAAAACTCTCCTTTTAATTTCCAATGAAAGTGTGTTCATGGAACACTAGAGGGCTTAATAGCTCCTCCAAAAAGTGATTTCTTGCTTCATTGAGGAGGGAGAAATCCCCAATTTTTTTGTGTATTCAGGAATCAAAATTGGAGGCTGCTTCCTTGGAGGTGGTACATAAAATAGTTTGGAAAGACTCTGGTTTTATGGCTTCTGAAGCCTCTAGCTCTGTCGGGGGTCTCCTCTTCTTCTGGGACTCTTCCAAGTTTGATGGACACATTATATCTTCCTCCAATCAGGTTATTAATATTATTTTTTGGTGTAAAACCTCTCAAAGAAGATGGGTTATGTCAAATATCTATGCCCCAAATGCCTACACGGATAGGCGTAAGTTTTGGCATCTTTTGCTTGATATGAGGGAAACTTTTCATCATGAATCATGGGTTTTGGTTGGAGATTTTAACTCCCCCTTGTTTCCCTCTGAGAAACATGGAGGTAATGATGTGGACGAGTAGAGTTTGTTTGATTTTCATGAATTTGTGAACCAGGAAAAACTTCATGATATTGATCTAAAAGGGGTAAAGTTCACTTGGAGCAACCGTAGAGGAGGGAACAATATTATTCTTAGCAGGCTTGATAGGGTTTTTGTTTCGAACTCTTGTATTGATATTTTTGGTGATGCTTCCTTGTCAACCCTCCCTAGGATCGAATCCGACCATAACCCTTTATGGTTGGAAATTCATGATGGTCTTCTCTTCCTTCCTCGGTCCTTTCAATTTGAGGTAATGTGGTGTTCTCACTCTGACTTTGATGCTCATGTGGCTAATTTATGGTAGGATTTTTTTCCAGGGGAAAACATGTTTAAGCTTTTGAAAAAACTTGGGAAGATTAGGATTCATCTCAAAATTTGGAATAAATTTACTTTTGGGAATATTTTTAGGGAAAAAGAACGTTTGAAATCACAACTAGTGAGGATTGAATCCTTGATTGATTCCCAAGGCTATTCAGACCATCTTCTTAGGGAGGAAATATCCATACTTTGTGACCTTCATAATAAGAAAGTTGAAGAAGAACTTTTCTAGAAGCAAAAATCCAGAGAGCTCTAGTTGAAGGAAGGGGACCGTAATTCTTATTTTTTTCATACTTCCACTCTGCGTCGAAGGGGTCGTAATAAAATTAGAGAGATTGTTAAGTCTTATGGTAGTCTTACGTCAGATCTCTTAGAAATCAGAGAAGAAGTTATTGTTTTTTAGTTCTTTACTGTGTTCCACTCTTGATCGTGACGTGGCTATGGAGAACCAAATGTTGGAGGCCATTACGAGTTTGGTTACTAAAGAAATGAATGCGAGGCTCCTTTCCCCCTTCATCAATGATGAAATTTAGAAAGCACTAAACTCAATGGGCCCCCTTAAAGCTCCTAGTCCTGATGGCTTCCCCCAACCATTTTCTAAAAATACTAGCATATTTGTGGGGAGGATGTTTGTGACGCGATTAGACATTCCCAGAGCTCTTTGGTTTTTTTGAAAGCCTTGAACTCAAATTTTCTTGCTCTCATTCCTAAGAAAGACTCAGTGACTTCATTCAGTGATTTTAGGCCCATTATTTTATGTAACACGGTGTATAAAATATTCTCCAAAGTTATGGCTAACAGGTTGAAGCCCCTTCTTCCTCTTCTGATTGATTAGGCTCATAGTGGTTTTGTGGCAAGGAGGCAGATTTTGGATGGTGCCATAGTCATTCATGAACTCATGCACTCAATTCAGAAGAGTGGCAGAGCAACCTTTTTCTTAAATTGGATGTTAACAAGGCTTACGATCGGGTGACCTGGCATTTCCTATTTAGTGTTTTAAGAAAGTTTGGATTTAGTAATTCTTGGGTCAATCTGGTGGAGGCCTCGGTGTCATCGGCATGGTTCTTAGTTTTGGTTAATGGCTCCCCTACTAGCTTCTTTAACTCTTGTCAGGGGATTCATCAAGGGGACCCCATCTCCCCATTTCTCTTCATTCTCATGGCGAAAGCTCTTGGGTGGTCCATCAACAAATGTAGTAATAAATTTGGTTTAAGATTGGCTTTGCAAATCAATATGATCTCCCATCAGTAGTTTGTTGATGATACTCTTCTCTCTTGTGTCACATCGATATTTCATGCACGGGATGTCAAGTCTATTCTGGACTGCTATGGGAGAGCAGTGGGATAGTTGATTAATTTTCTCAAAAGCAACATCTTCTTTTTAAATACTTCGAAAGCTCACCAATGGAAGATTACCTTTATTTTGGGGTGTAGGATTGTCCCCCTTCCGACCACTTATCTAGGCCTTCCACTTTTTGTAGGTCACATAAAAGACTCATTCTAGACTCCAGTGGTGGAGAGGGTCCAAAGAAAATTAGCCTCATGGAAAGGAGCTCTTCTCAGTCAAGCGGGTAAGGTTGTGCTGGTTCAGAGTACGCTACAAAGCATCCCCATTTATTTCCTTTCTCTCTTCAACCTTCCAGGTAGGGTGGTGGCTAAATTTGATAGCATTTGTAAGGCGTTCCTTTGGGTTGGTCCTGAGCTTAAGGGTAAGTTTCACTTAATCTCTTGGGAGCAAATTTGCAGAAGGAAAAAATATGGAGGCTTAAATCTTAAGAACGCGGTCAAAATGAACAAGGCGTTGGTCTCTAAACTTGCTTGGAAATTTGCTATTAATTCAGATCATTTATGGTGCCGAATCCTTAGAGAAAAATATAATTTTGAGTTGTTCCTTTTGGATCCCCTCCCTAACGGTGGTTCTGCTTTCTAGAATAGTTTGATTAAATCCTAGGATTTTATTAAAAATAACTATTGTTGGGTGATTGGTAATGGGAGATCTATTTTGCTTTAGGAAGATCCATGGCTCAGAGATTGCCCCCTTACTGAGGATCCTCATTTTAGGGACTTGTGTTTGAATTCCAGGGTGGCGGGATTCTCTAAGGTAGCTAATTTTTTAATTCTTCAGAATGGACATAAAATTTGGATCAACTCCCCCCCTTTCTTAAGGAACATCCAGGACCATCGTGCATGGATTTCTCTCTTGATTGAAATACGTTTGTATGTTGTGATGCTTGAGGAGGTGGTGGACCGTCTGGTATGGAATGGTGAAAGTGAAGGTTCTTACTCGATCAAGTCTGCTTATGATATGCATTGTCCCAAAGGGGTTGGCAACTTTCCAATCATGAAGATATGGCTTAAAAACTTGACTCCTAAGATTAATATATTCTTCTGGTTGGTGGTGCAGAATAAGATTTTGACTATTGATAATTTGCATAAGAGGGGCTTCAATTTTATTAATAGATGTTTTCTATGCAAGCAGGATTGGGAATCAACCTCTCACTTGTTACTTAAGTGCCAGGTTTTTCAAGAAATACTTTATTTAATCCTTCAATGCCTTAGTGTGTCTTGGATCTTGCCTGATACAATAAGTGACTGTGTTTAGCAATGGACTTCGTTATTTTCATTGTCTTGATTCAAATCCTTCTAGAAGTTTTTGTTACCTCATTTAATTTGGGGTGTGTGGAAGGAGCGGAATGCAAGGGTCTTTAAAAACATGGAGAAATATATCTACCACATTAGTCAAAAAATTGTGTGGAAGGTGGTAGAGAACATTTTATCGACTACCAAGGACTCCTACTCCTCAACGCCTCGTGGCCACCCAAAATTTTATATTGAGGAATGTATTGGTTTCCACCCAAAGTTGAGGCCCCCACCAGATCCTAATTTGAGAAGGTCAATTCATTGGAACCCGCCACCTCCTGGGTGGTTTAAGCTTAATTTTGATGGGGCATCGAAGGGTAATCCAGGATCTATTGGGACTGGGGACATGATCCGTGATAATAGTGGCAACCTGATCTTGGATTTCATGGAGCATATTGGTGTCCAATCATATCACATGGTTGAAGCTTGTGCTTCCTTCTTAGGGGTGTTAATGATCAAAGACTTAGGTATCTGTAGGGCAGTTATTGAGGGTGATTCAATGAATGTCATCAACATGCTCAAAGGGGACTATCGATCTAGCTGGTGTATCTCTAACTTAATTTATGAATCCATATCCCATATACATTCCATGGAGGAGGTGTTAATTAAGCACGAGTTTAGAGAAGGGAATTCGATGGTCGATTTACTAGCAAATCTTGGTGTATCTTGTTAGGGTCTATCGGTATGGTGAATGGATTTTTTGTCTGAGATTCTCCACCTCATGAATGTTGATAAACCTTAAGGTTTGTTAGTTGGCTTTACGTCATCTCATATTATGGCCGATCCTCGGGTGGTGGTGGAGTTTGCAGGTTAAAGGCTTGGCAATGGGTCTCTTTTATTTCTTGCATCCGAGATGTCCTTTCTGGAGTTTCTGGCATGTTAGTCAATCTTGGTGGTGTCAGGAGGGTCTTTACCTCTTTTCAAATTTCAAATTTCATCCAACGGCTTCTCTCCTGGTGGTGTGGTGGGATTCCCTAGTTAGGCGTTGGATTTTGGAAACTTCTTTGAGTATGGCCGTGTCAGATCATTATATTTTTCATGCTTCCTTTTTGTCTTAGTTTGGGAGGTTGCACATTTTATTTGTTTTTGGAAGCTTCCTGATGCTTTATCCTTCCCTCTCCTTTGGTTTGTGCTCCTTGATAACAATTTTACCTTGATGGTTGAGGAACCTTTTTAAGCCTCCTCTTTCTCTTAGTTGGTTCACCTCCATGGTAGAGTATTTATTAGTTTTTTCCTATTTGTCCTCACACCTATCCAAGGGATCTTTGTGATAGTGACAAGTGGTTCCTGCTGGACTGGCCAACTATCGAAGGTGGTAGGGATTTTTTGGTCCTCTCCCTTTTTATCCTAAATGGTTTTTGTTGTCCATGTAGTCTGGTCTCAACGTTAAGTCTTCACTCCCTTGTGTGTGGGTTTAGCGTGATGTCCCTTACATTGGAGTATGTCTTCTTTCTCTGGTTAAGCCTATATTTATTTATGATGATTCTCGGTATTCCTTGGTTTCCTATTTTGGAGAGTCCCAATTTTATCTCCTGTGACTAGTCTTTGACTTGTGAGGAGGAGTTCATGTATTTCTTTCTTGATGCGTTATGGGGCCTCCAATGGTTGTGCAATTCTTATGGTCTGGGATCTATTGTTTTTGTTCTAAAACCTCAGTTTGAGTTTGGGAGGGAGTGGTTTTTTGTTGTGTCGATGGGTAAGGCCAAGATTTATTCTCCCAAATAGAATTTTGCTAAGTCCTATTTGGAACCAACTACCATTTCCTTTGATGATGAGGTTAAGTCTATCCTAGTGAACGGGGACCTTTTAGAGTGTATCTATAAGTTTCATGGGCAAAATCATGCGCTTTCCAATTGGATGGTGTCTACCTAGAATGATGGTTAAGTAAGGATCAATTTGTGGTATTTCTAGGTGATGGCAGAGTTGATAAGCAAGACAGCTGGTCTTGTTCTATATGGAGCTTACCATAAATGTGATAGGTATTCTCTGTTGAAATAAATTAGTTTTTTTCTTAACGCAGAGGAATTTATGCCAAGAGCCTAGAATGGTTTCAGTGCTTTGGCATTGTCCCCTCTTGGGATAGAGTGGCAAGAGTCATAATGGATTAATTTACTTTAGAATCCACTTATGAGATTATTAGAAGGTTTAATGCTATGTTTCTTAATCATTTATGTAGACATGCATATGAATATGAAAGCACGAGATTTCGGGCGAAGGAAACACTAATTGCGATGCATTCAAAATCAAATACGCTTAAGTCCTAAAAATGTAGAATGCATGAAATGAAAGAGACGCATTGAAATGAGATACAAGAAAATGGAGAAAACACAGCCCTTTTATTAAACTCTCTTGATCTCTGTTACAAAGATGCCTCCTCCCTTTTTAGGGGCTAGGAGCGTTAAAAGAATTTGATTACAATCAAGACTTAATGTTCCTTTTTCCGCGTGCCCACACTTGAGATGGGCGGGCCAAGACGATGCCGCCGCTGATGTTGATGAGTCCTTAACCTCTGCTGCTCCTCCTGCGAACAAAGAAACAACAAAGATGTCAGTAGCACCTGTGACAAAAAGGAAAGTTCGTTCTTTGAAATCGCCAAAAGATGCATGCAAAAGATTGTCAAATACAATGAATAAAATGGATCTAAGTCACCTGCAAATTTGACAGAGGTCAGAAGACATTACCAGAGGGCCACTGCCATTGAAACAGTCGGCCAATCTGCCTTCACCTGGAATTCGTCCCTGGGCAGGACGAATTCTGACTGCTATTCGTCCCTGGGTGGGACGAATTCTACTGTGTTGGAAAAGCCGAAGTGATCCTGCTCCAATGTCGACTCTCGAGACCTCCAAAACACCTGCAAACAGAGGGGTTATGTAATTGGGGCCATTTTGGGATGACCCAGATGGTCGGATTCTCCCAATTTGGCCTCTATCCTCGAGAATTCGATATCGCCACCTGCAAGTTAGTAGGACAACAAAGCGACAAAAGGCATGATAAAATCTGATCAAAATGTTATGGAATTGAAGCTATGAGTTCACTAAATAGAATAACACAATATGCAACATGAACAAATAATCTAGAATGCTTTAGAATAAAACTTAGAAAATGCGGGGTGCCCAAGTGGGCCTCCCACCGTTGGCACTTGATTTCGGCGCCAATCCACTAGGGATGGGCCCAAAACCTCTTAGGATTGGGGTGTCTGCAAATTGGTGGTGTAAGGTGGTCAAATGTTGGATTTGGGTTGGATCCACGCTTCCAAAAGCCACCCAATAACCTCCCTTGCGAAAGAGATTAGTGGATGTGAGAAGGTGAATCAAAAAGATGCAAATGGGTAATCAATTGGACAACACTTCGTTGCTTGAAATCGCCTCCAATCTATCCTCTTTGGGTGAGAAAAGTCCCACCTTTTATAGACCCATGGGGTCTCTTTTGAGAGGGAAGCATAAGCGCCATGTGTTGGTCATAGGTGCCATGTGGCGGTCATGTCTTCCCATGAGGGAGGGGAGTCCTCCATGACTTGGGCTTTCATAACTGCCCTTGTGACAGTCCTCTAACGGCCCATCTGCCCACCCACACACGCGTGCGAGGCAGGAGTCATCAACTGACTGTCCTTGGCTGCCACTTGGCGCCATTCTTCTTTTTGCCCGTTAAACATGGAATTCGTCCCGACCAGAGACGAATTCAGAATTCGTCCCTGGGTGAGACGGATCCCAGTTTGAATTCGTCCCTGGGTGAGACGAATACTGAGCAAAGTGCCTGAATGTGCCAAATTGCCTCTTGACCTTACAAAATTGCTATGAAAGTGGTTAGGACCACTGTTTAACCTCTGAGGGCTGCCCTGGGGGCTGTGTTTGTCAAAGCGATCAGTGTTTGCAGCCACATAATCGGATTGGTGCTGTTTTGGTGTCTACAGATGCCCCTTTTTGGGATGCGTTGTGCATGGCGCAGCGCCGAGCAAAAATAGATAACCAAAGCACTAATGATTAGGGTTTCTTGGTAACCTAACCAACTTTTGATGCCCCAAGCATGGAAAGGGCATGCATTCTTGAATCCTTGCTTCGACGAGCTAAGGAGTTTGATTTCAAGTATTAACCTATTTTGGTGAGGTGTGACTTGAGCTTGGACATTGATCAGTCATGATTAGGCAAAGGGCGCAACCTTTTGTCCACGGGGGAACCTTGTGTTCATGATTCACGAATGCCAAGCGTTTGATCAATTTGATTGTTGCTTGTTTACTGCCCCAAGCGGGAGCGTAATTGTCTTTGTCAATGATTCTTTGAATGCATGTCGTTTTCCTTAATTGGGTGTGTGATTGTTGATTGGTGACTAAGTGTGACTACCCCCTCAAGCGACGAATCGATGAGGGAATGACCTTCGTGAGAAAAGCGACGAGTCGCTTGACCCAAGATGACTTGTGCAAGGGTGCCTTTAGATGGTTTATCGTTAAGCATGTGCAATTTTTCCAACATTTGGACCTGTTTTTGGTGGGTGTTGACCCTTTTTGCGATGCTATTTGGAGCTGAAATTGGCGAAAATCCGTCTTCCCATGGAGCGGTCCGGCTAAAGTAGCCTTCTTAGGGAGTAGGATAATGACAATTTGTGACCCCAACGTCTATTTTGTATGCCCGGGATGTCAAGTGCAACAACACTCTTATCGGGCAAATTTATTGTTGGTTTTTAGTGCATTTTTGATCATTTTTTGATGTTTTTGAATTTTCTGGCCTGAATTCGTCCCAGGGTGGGACGAATTCCAGCTGTATAATTCGTCCCTGGGTGGGACGAGCGCTAACCAGAGCGCTCATCCCAGTCAAGGATGAATTCCAGCTCAAAAGGCCTATTTAAGGGCCAAAACTTGAATTTGGGCTCATTTGTGTCAAATTTTTCTTGCGATTTTGGAGCTCTGGGAGGAGGAGGTAATTCTGCGAAGCGAAGCGCTGCTGAAATTTTCCCTGCCATCATGAGTGCACAAACTGGTTCGAGCGGCGGGGCGAAGCGAGACTTGTAAGTGCTCCCTAGAGTTTATTTTTGTTTTTTAAAGCTGTAAGTGTGTTTTTCTGTACAATTTTTTTTTTTTTTATGATTTTAATTAATTTTTTTGTTGAATTATTTTCTTTTGCAGGTTGTTAGGAGCCGGTACCGTGTACCTGCTGCTTTCACTGAGGCACGGGGGGCACTGAATGATGATGACTGGGAATGGCTTGATGCCCTTGGGCTCAAGCAGGTGGCTCGACTGGAGCCTGTGGTCCCGGATCAGGCCTATCTGACGGCCCTGATCAAACTTTGGGATCCGTGGACCAACACCTTCCATCTCTCGATAGGGGAGATGACTGTGACTCTGGAGGATGTCTATCGGCTGCTTCGGATTTTGATAGATGGACTGCCTATTAGGACATCGTCGTTTGATCAGTGGACTGCTGTACTTACGAGATGCTTCGGGCATGGGGAGCGGCTGGGTGTAGAGAACCCAGTGGAGACAGCCGAGGTGGACTGCCAGGCTGGCGGGATTTTGGTTGGATGGTGGCAGGAGAGGGGGGTGTTAGGAGTGAGGCACGCATTCTTGATGGGCCTCATTTCTAACATGCTTTTACCTGACTCGTCAGGCGCGAGGTTCCCGTGGAACCTGCTGGATTTGGTGTGGCAGTTGGTAGAGTGCCCGATAGAGGCACCGCTGATCTTGAGATGGGGACAGACATTGTTGGCACAGCTCTACGGGGAGCTGTATGGGGTCCGCTGTCGGCAGTGAAAGGGGGTCAGCTGTAGTTATCTATTGCAGTGCTGGGGTTGGCAGCACATAGCTATTGAGAGGCCAACCGGGTTACCATGGATGACTCGGGCGGTGATGGAGGACAAGGAGATAGGTTACGCAGTTCTGTGGCGGCGGTCTACGGAGCAGGGGCAGAGTCGGCGATGGGCAGGTGTCGTAGAGCACTATACTGATGCCTTCTCTCGGCTCACTCCAGGGGAGGTGGTTTGGTGCCCTTATCGGGACTGTCCAGCCTGGCCGGAGGCTGGAGAGTGGCTCCGACGTGTACGCAGGGAGCGGTGGTTGATTGGGCGGCACGGGACCGAGCATGAGTTCTTCTCATATAGCCGGGTTACACGATAGTTTGGTGTGCGCCAGGGGTTGCCTAGTGAGCCCGTGGTCTATCGACGTCGGGGAGATGAGAGGGCTCTAGATCGATCGGTCATCGTGCCATTGGGCGAGGAGTCAGATGCGGTGATTGACGTCCCGGACGTGGATGACGTCGGGACTACCACTGAGTATGACTCGTGGTGGGTACTGCGATGATGGAGAGGAGAGGGGCCACTAGGAGGCACGGAGGTGGCAGTGGAGGGTGTTGAGGTACCAGGGGATGATTGGGGAGTTCCATTGGATGATGTGGACATGGTTGAGGTGGGGGATGAGGATGTAGATTTGGGAGCTCCGGATCAGCCGGACATGCAGGACATGGAGGAGCAGTGGGAGCCAGAGTAGGCTGCTGTTCCGGAGGGTCCTGTACGTCAGGCAGATACAGAGGAGATGGAGTCTGGGATACGCGCTGAGAATGCATGACTGACAGAGCTGCTACGGATTCGGGATCTGGAGCTGGGGGACGCGTTGCGGGAGAGGGATCTCCTACGGGCTCAGCTAGCAGAGCGGGATAGGGTTTTGGCACAGCGTGATGATGCGGTATCTTACTATCATCGATGGGAGGCAGAGTGGTTTCGACATCGGCTAGACTTGGAGAGGGAGGTAATCCGCCTTGGCGAGCGGCTACCGAGCCCTCGGGAAGTGGATCTTCACGTCGAACGAGGGATAGTGCGGCGAGCGATCAGCATCATCTCGTCGCAGGCGATTAGATGAGGGAGGCGGTAGCAGGCGTGATGCGGGGGCTAGTAGTAGCCGCCCTACAGGGTCCCATAGGACCCACACCACGGGGGGTAGTTCCCGTCGCACCGATCCTACGTGATCATGGTGGTCGACGCCTTAGGTTGGGTTTTGTTATATGATTGCGAGGTCTGAGGACCAGTTTTGTAGCCTGCGGGCATTTTTTTTGACGATATATATATATATATATACCGGTTTTATTTTGTTTTATGTACATGTGATGATTTGATCTTTATGCATGATGGCTGATGACTATGGATGTATGCATGTTTATTTATTTTTGGATGCATATGTTATGATGAATGCAAATGTTTTTGATTTTATATGTGATATGCAAAAATGAAATGGATGAATGGAATTTGT
Organism: Wollemia nobilis; assembly: GCA_028583015.1. Lineage (NCBI taxonomy): Eukaryota > Viridiplantae > Streptophyta > Pinopsida > Araucariales > Araucariaceae > Wollemia > Wollemia nobilis. The sequence goes on from JAQPPZ010005063.1 coordinate 26,840, forward strand.
GATGTTTGGCTATGGCACCATAGACTGTTTAGGATTCTGTTTATTTCGTTTTTAGACGATTGCTATGGTAAATGACTTTGTATGTATACATGTGGTTTTTCTCTCTTTTTGTATATTTAGATGGTATTGCAAAGATGGAAAGTAGCGCAGTTGGTTTAGAAATGTAGCTAAGGTTTTCTGAGACTCAGACGGTTTTTAACTCACTAGCCACGACTGTACTTTATCTTACAAGACTTTTGAACAAGGTATGAATCGGACTTGTTTTTGACCAAGCTATTTCACATCCCTGTGTGTGCAATTGAGTTCATTTATGTGGTATTTGTCGGGATACCGCCGGTGCCGGATGGGATTTCAACCGAACCTGTATGAGGATCACCTAATTAGCTCCACTAACTCCTTTGTTGTATTTAGTTAGATTAATCTGCGGTGTTATCCAGGATGCCATAAGCTAGCTCATCCACATGCAAACATTGATCCGTACGCAAGTTAATGTGACAGATATATCGTCATGCGAGAAGTTTACCGCCGATTACCGATAGGCTATCAACCAAACCGATGCTGAGGCTTGCCTCATGACCTGTTAGAATGCTTGAGAGTTCCAGGGATTCAAGTTCAACTCCCTTCTTTTCTTCAATTGTATTGGGATACTTGCTCGTTTGTAGTGATAAGATCACTGTTTATTTTGATTTGTTTTTCTTTTGAGCAAGGGATTGGGGATATGGAGTGATGAAAATCACTATCGTTTGTGCCGTTTGATGTGTGCATTGTAGGATGTCAAATATTTGAGTTTTTGACGTTTTACAAATTTTTGATGTTTTGCAACTATTGAGAACTAGGGATTCTTAGGGAATTGGGTAGGGAGGATGCTTGTCCTTTTGCCAACTCTCAGCATTCTTGGGGTCATTCGCACGGGGGGATGAGCAAGATAACCGTTTCGCTTTTGGTGACCTGGATTACTGTGCAGGTTTCATCTTTCGTTCATACAACTCAGGAATTGTTTTATGTGTTTTTATTTGTGTTGGGATGTTACGTAACAAGGTGTATTTCAAGTAGAACTCTACCTTCGTAAAATCTGTCTGACTCGGTACATTACGTGGCTAAAGAGCAAAATGATGACTGAATCACGAAAACTCTTGATACATTAAAAGACCACTGACTCTAGTGTGGTAAAAGCGATGCATGGTGTTTTTGTTGTTTTTGTAAAATGGAACAGTGTGGAACAAGATGGACTAGCAGAGCAATTACAGCCTATGGTGCCTTTGACCTATACGACCACAAATATGCAATGTATGGATGCAATGCTTTAATGCAGCTATGTATTTTTGTATTTTTGATGGATTGATTTTTGTGAATATGAAGATGAGGTGCGAGAAGAACTCTCTATTGATGAATTTGAGTATGCCTAGAAATGAGATGCAAATTTTTGTTGTTTTTGATGATTTTTGTTGTTTTTGAATTTTCTTGATTTTTGACCAAGCGATTGTGAGAATCCTTGGAGCCTTTTGGGGTTGACCAAGCGATTGCGATAATCCTTGGAGCTTTTGGGGTTGACCAAGTGATTGTGATAATCCTTGGAGCTTTTGGGGTGACCAAGTGATTGCGATAATCCTTGGAGCTTTTTGGGGTGACCAAGTGATTGCGATAATCCTTGGAGCTTTTGGGGTGACCAAGTGATTGCGATAATCCTTGGAGCATTTTGGGGTGACCAAGTGATTGCGATAATCCTTGGAGCTTTTGGGGTGACCAAGTGATTGCGATAATCCTTGGAGCATTTTAGGGTGACCAAGTGATTACGATAATCCTTGGAGCTTTTGGGGTGACCAAGTGATTGCGATAATCCTTGGAGCTTTTGGGGTGACCAAGTGATTGCGATAATCCTTGGAGCTTTTGGGGTGACCAAGTGATTGCGATAATCCTTGGAGCTTTTGGGGTGACCAAGTGATTGCGATAATCCTTGGAGCATTTTGGGTTGACCAAGTATTCGATAAATCCTTGGAGCTTTTGGGGTGACCAAGTGATTCGATAATCCTTGGAGCATTTTGGGTGACCAAGTGATTGCGATAATCCTTGGAGCTTTTGGGGTGACCAAGTGATTACGATAATCCTTGGAGCTTTTGGGGTGACCAAGTGATTGCGATAATCCTGAGAAGAGATTAGGACTGAAGGAAAATTGAAAATCCTTCTTTGGGTTGACCAAGCGATTGCGATAATCCTTGGAGCTTTTGGGTGACCAAGTGATTGCGATAATCCTTGGAGCATTTTGGGTTGACCAAGCGATTGCGATAATCCTTGGAGCATTTTTTGGGATATGGCTCTCTTAGATATGAAATGGTCATAAATGACTGATATTCAAGGGTTCTATTTCCTTGATACCGTCAAGAGAAGCTAGCCGGTACGTCTCGGGTCCTATTTTGCTATCAATGACATATGGACCTAACCAATTTGCCGTGAACTTGTCCCTTAGGTGGGACGGCAAATTAGAGTTCTGTTGGTTTTCCTTCAAAACCAAATCACCAACCCGAAAGTCCCTTAGGTGAACTTTCATGTTGTAAGCTTTCTTAAGCCGCTCTTGATAGATACGTAAGTGCTCTAGAGCATTAACGCGTCGTTCGTCAAGCAACGTAAGTTGGTCTAACCGGGCCTGCCGTGCAGTGTCATCATCGATGAACTCCTGCATTGATATGCGGAGGGAAGGAATTTCCAACTCGAGAGGCATTACTGCCTCTGAGCCATACACGAGCAAAAACGGAGTTGCCCCAGTTGGCGTCCGAATGCTAGTGCGATAAGCCCAAAGGGCAAGTGGGATTTGGATGTGCCAATCCTTATGATTGTCTGCGACCGTATTTTTAAGGATGGCAACTAGCATTTTGTTTGATGCCTCTGCTTGCCCATTTGCTTGTGGATAATAGGGTGTCGAAAAACTGTGCTGAATTTTGTACTTTGTGGTCAAAGCACGCACGTCTTTGTTCTTGAATGATGGCCCATTATCCGAGATTATTTTGGATGGAATACCAAAACGACATATGATGTTATGCAAAATGAACTCCACAATGCGGGGTCCTGTCGTAGAGGTTAGCGGAATTGCTTCCACCCATTTGGTAAAATACTCTGTGGCCGTTATGATAAACGTGTGATGGCCTGACGATGCAAGGGAGATCTTTCCAATTAGATCGAAGCCCCATTGCGAAAATGGCCAAGCAGACTGGACTATCTGCAAGTCCTGGGAAGGTACGTGCATCAAATTGGCATGATGTTGACACTTCACGCACTTCTTGACATATGCGCAACAATCTCGCTCTAAATATGGCCAATAATATCCCATGCGAAGAATGCGCTTTGCAATGGCCATACCACTAAAGTGGCCACCACATGTACCATCGTGCGCTTGGGCGACTGCCCAAGTGGACTCTTGTTGGTCCAAGCAACGAAGAAGGATTCCTTCATAGCTGCGACGATACAAAATGTCTCCTATCAAGACATACTTAGCCACTTTCTGCTTGAATGTTCGTTTTGCGGCGTGCGTCAATCCAAGGGGAAGATTACCTAACTTGAGGTAGTCTCTAATGGGTAAATACCAGTCTTGTTGATCGAAAACCTCGACAGTATGAACAACCAATCCCTTTTGAAGTTCTTCCCTAACAAACGCTGAATGGGATAGAACTTGTAAGAATAGCGTTGTGTTGCTATTAATGGGAGTAGGGGAAAACAAGGACCCCCAGTTGGCACGTTTCGGATGATCTCGGATTCGAAAGAACTTATCCGAGGATGGTTCAATCCGGATCATGTGGATTCCTGGCGTCAAGTCTGAGCTTGCACGCTCCATCACGGATTGCGATAAGGTTTTGACTTGAATGGTTGTCATATCACCGGAAAGGTCTTGCGGAATTAGTGACCCCAAGGAGGCCATTGTGTCCGCAAAATGATTCGATGATCGAGGGAGTGCCTCGATGTCATACCACTCAAGTTTTGCCAGGAATTTGTCCACAAGGGCTTTATAAGCCTGCAAAACTGGGCATTTGCATTTATATACCCCTTTGACTTGATTGACTATTAACAGCGAATCACCAAAGATGTTCAGTCGTTTGATGTTCATGGCGATTGTTGTCTGAAGACCTAGGAGCAAGGCTTCATATTCTGCATTATTGTTGGTGCATTGGAAGTTTAATTTAAATGACAGGGGCATTGGAGCACCCTGCGGTGTGAAGAATACAATTCCTGCGCCACCACCTTGCTCACATTTAGAACCATCGAAGAATAGGGTTATGTCGGCCTGTGACTCAGGCTCATCAGAATCTGGCGATTCTGAGACATGGAAGACCCCATCATCGGGTAGTTCTATGACTAGAGGCTGATCGTCTTCAAGAGGAGCCTCTGCTAGTTGATCGGCTATGACTTGTCCTTTGATAGATTTTTGTCCAATAAACTCAATGTCAAATTCCGTCAACAACATGATCCATTTCGTCGTGCGACTACTATGATAAGTATGACTCATCATGTATCGCAATGGATTCTCCTTAGACACAACATACGTAGTGTTGCTCAGCATGTAGTGGCGTAGCTTTTTGGTAGCAAACACCATTGCCAAGCAGAGTTTCTCAACGTATGCATAGTTAAGTTCGTAACTGACCAGGGTGCGGCTAAGATAGTAAGTAGCCTGTTCCTTGTGAAGTTCATTCTTACGGGCTAGCATGGCGCCCAGTGCCACCTCAAGCTGAGATGTATAAGTAGAATGACACTCCTGGTCTAGGTGGTGCCAATACTGGTGGCGAAGCCAGGTATTGTTTGATTTCGTCAAAGGTTGACTGGCACTCGTCATCCCAATGAAATGTAACCCCCTTGTGCAATAATTTGTTCATGGGTCGGCATTTGTCAGATAATTGCGCTATGAAGCGTTTAATCGACGCGACCTTTCCTTGCAGACTTTTGAGCTGCTTGATAGTGGTTGGGGGAGCCATTTCAAGGATTGCCTTGACTTTCTGTGGGTCCACCTCGATTCCTCGTTTTGAGACTATGAAACCCAAGAGTTTTCCAGATGTGATGCCAAATACGCACTTCTTGGGATTTAGTCTAACCTTATGCTCTATGAGGCGATCGAGGATCTTGCTTAAGTCACCGAGATGATTTGAGCGCAAAAGAGACTTGGCTAACAAATCATCCATGTAATCTTCCAAAGTTTTATGCATGTAATCGTGGAAGATGTACGTCATGGCACGTTGGTAGGTGGCGCCAGCATTTTTAAGGCCAAAAGGCATGACCTTATAACAAAATGTCCCCCAAGGCGTTGTGAACGCCGTTTTGAGTTGATCCTCAGGATTGATACGAATTTGATTGTATCCTGAGAAACCATCCATGAGGGATAGCATTTCGTGACCTTCTGTAGCGTCTACCAATGCGTCGATGCTTGGCAAGGGGAAATCATCCTTAGGACTCGCTTTGTTTAGATCTCAAAAATCGGTGCATATGCGAATCCTCCCATCGGGATTTTTGACGGGAACCATGTTGGACAACCATGGCGGATAATCCACGCAGATGACAAACTATGCATCCAACAGCTTTTGCAATTCGTCTTTGACCATCAAGGCCACTTTTGGGTGCATCTTTCGTAGTTTTTGCTTTACGGGCTTGATTGTCGGATCAAGCGTTAAATTATGCGTGACTAGCTACGGGTCTAGTCTCGGCATATCTTTGTATGACCATGCAAAAACCTCCTTCTTCTCTTTGAGAAGGGCAATGTAGTCGGCTTGCTCTTCGGGGGAAAGACTTACCCCCAGCTTGATAATCTGTGGATTCATTGGGTCTAAGCCGATATCTACGTCGATCGTCTCCTCGACTGACATGTGGGATCCGTCCTCCAACTGATGTGGAGTCGGGATCAAATGGATATCATTAGCTGAATTTAGATCTGCGTTTGGAACCTCGGGTCCCTCTTCAGCTTGAAAAATATCTTGAGTTGTCCTTGGGGTAAAATGAGGCATTTCACCGAAAGGCCAGTACTCTGATGGTGATAAAGGTGAATTGACGCGATCCCGGTCGATGGCATCTATGTCTAGATGCAATGACCATGCTGGATCGACCGGATTGCGGATGGGTGCGGTCAAGTCAATGGAGATCATGTGGATGAAATGAGTTTGGTCTCCATTACCGTGGGTGTTATAACTCGAACATTCTGGGTGCTCCCTATGCTCTGGATCTGGTTCTGTAGGGACGGGTATGAACGGATCGGCCCTATGTGTTGGTAGGAAGACAGGGTCTTCTCTTGGCATCGATGTCATGATAGGGTCTCGGGGTGGACGGTGTTCATCTTGAATTTGGAGCCATGGATCCAACACTTGGTCCCACCTCGCTGGGTCTACCCACCATTCATGCCCTAACCTTATGCCCATCTGTCCCATTAGATCTTCATGAGTTAAAGGGCGATTATTCCGTCGCGCATGTCTGAGATAGATCATCTCAGTCTCATCTTCTGAATCACTTTCGGAGATCCAAAAATGTTCATTCTCTTCAGCAACTGTTACTTGTGACATTGAGGGTTCTCCTTGTTCCAGTAAGTTAATCTGGTCCCATTGCGGTTGTTCCACTCTTGGTGGAGGGACCTGATTCTCTTGACACTGTGTTGATTCAACTGGAACCTCTAAGGGGAACAGCTTCAAAAAGATGTCCGGACACCGTTGATGTTCTCTTTGAGGATTAATGTTCGAACTTTCACCTCTCTCTAGCAAAGGAGAGGGATTACTGCTGTTGCCAAGGGTGTTTGTTGACCATGGGAGGTAATCTCCCAATGTATATTCTGTATTTGGGTTGGCATAAGGATCTGGTGCCAATCCCCCCTTGTTGCCTATTTCTAGGCCTTGCATATTTTCTACCAAGATGTCTAAGGGCAGGGGGTGGTTGAACCCTACTCCCGACTTATCATATGGCATCTGATATCTTGGTTGGCAAAGGACACGTATCCCTTGCTCATATCTGCCTAGCCCATATCCATGCCAATTGCATTGGTCGAGATATCTTAGAGCGAAGTTCGGGTTTGACAGATAGTTGATGTTTTCAGCAAAAGGTTCTTCGTCTTCGTCCTTTTGCTTGCATGGTTCAAGACCATGATCAAGGCCCCCATACACAAAATTTGTCTGGTTTGGTGGGTAGCCTAGAGGAACAACTGTCCCTATGGGAAGGCGAGGTCTCCCCATGTCCTGTACTGACTCTAATGCGGGCGTTGCCACAACATTCTGCACTAAATACTCCCCCAGGCCCGTACTGGCCATTTCAACAGTGATTGTTGATGCTTGGGAGGGAGGGAACGGTAGTCCTTCTTGAGTCCATTCCATGTTTGGTGTTTTAGGAGTCTCAACTTCCGTTGTGCTAGGTGTTTCCTCTGTTGATACCGTTGATATTGTGGGCAACCCCTCTTCTAGGGGCTGAGCCTCTTCCATGATCTGTTTTCCCTTGTCCTTCTGTTTGGCCATGACAGGTGGCATTGATAATGAAGGAGCAGATGATGAAGACTCACCTGGCTGGGATTTTGTTGTTTTGGTCACCAGTGGTGCCTACGGTATTGGACCCTGTTTAGATGGATTTAACTGGAAATCCAAATGCGTTGAAGGGAGGGTCGATTGAGGCATTAATTGTACCGCATTGCAATACTTGAAGGGCTCTAAGTCCATCGGGACTACATGTATTTCTCCTTCAAAAGCATACTTTAAGCACTGGTGAGCGATCGAAGGGACACACTTCATGTCCCTGATCCAAGGCCGCCCTAGCAGTATGTTGTAAGCCATCTCACCTTCCAACACATGGCACAATGTAGGTATTGTCTTTTGTCCTACCTGGATAGGCAGAACAACTGTGTCGACTGTCGAGCATATTGCATCATTGAAAGCTCGTAGTGTGTATGTGGAGGCTATGATATGAGAGGTTGGCGACTTCAAATGTTTTAGTGCTGTAGTGGTAATGATGTTACTGGACGAGCCAGTATCTACCAACACTCTCTTGTACGGGATCCCGTTGACCCACGCGATAACGTGTAGGGGTGGATCTGCCATGTCATTCGATATTGTTTTGACTTCATCCTCTCTGAAGGTAATGACCGGCTCCGTACATCGTTTCACATGTCCCACGAAGTTGTTGAAAGAATTTGCTTCGTGAGGTTGTAATTCGATGGCTTTTAAAATTTCCATAAGAGCTTCCCTATGAGGTGTTGACTATTGAATAAGCTCGTAAATGGAAAGCCTAGCCGATGTGGTCCGCAAACTCTGCGTGAGTTTGGTCCGTATCGTGACCTCGGGTCTAGGCGGAGGCAACTGCACAGGGCGTTGTTGAGGCTGCGACGTTGTTGGAACTTCCCTTGTAGCTACCTCGGGGGCAACTGTTGGGTACTTTTTGTTCCTGGTCACTATGCTGATCATTCCCACAAATCCTTGCATGGGAAGATTCTGTCGCACCTCATTAATCTGGAGAGGTTTTGCTTGTGCCTCGTGGGCAGGCAAAGGGTCCTTGAATACCCCCATTTGTTGATTATTTGGCGCTATGGGGTTGTCCACGGCCAATGTTTTATTGTCGATCAAATCTTGGATTAATCCTTTGAATTTCCAGCATCCATTCAAGTCATGTCCCCTTCGCCTATGGAATCTACAATATAATTCCTCTCTGTATCCCTTAGGCTTGGGAGCGTTAGGGTCTATAGTTTGGATCTCCGGCAGGGTGACTAAATTTTTCACTGACAAGCGGTCAAATAAGGAGTCCCTAGACTCCGTATAAGGGGTGAATTGTCGCCTAGGGCGACGCTGCTGATTCTGCTCCTGTCTTGTATTTTCTCTTTCATAACTAGGAGGCACTGCACAGTAATTAGCCTTTTGGGGCTGCATTTCTTGCACAAGCTTGGGGACATTTATCGCAACTTGGTTAACCGCAGCGGGTTGTGATTGCGTAGTCCCGGTCTTAGTGGTCTTATTCCACTCTTTCTTTTTAGGCTTGGCGATTGCGCCTTCGCCTATCTTGATCTCTTCTATGACTCTGGCTTGCACTAGAGCTTCTTCTAAACTGTCGTATTATTGCAACAACAATAGCCCAGAGATTGATTTTAAGCAACTCCGTGCAAACATCTGTGTGAGATCAGACATAGGGGGACGGTAGGGTAGCTTAGAAAGCAAAGCCCTCCATCGATTCCCGTATGCTGCCATTGTTTCTTCCTCATATTGCCTGAGGCTGGCCAGATCACTCAGTGATGCCTTCTTCCTTGTGTTGAAGGCAAAGCGTTCAAGAAACGCATCTACTAATTGATCTAGGTTGTTTATGCTGTGTTTTGGTAATTGTGTGAACCAATCCGAGGTAGGGCCTGTGAATGTGGTTATGAATGTCCTAAGCAACAATGCGTCATTATCTTGGATGTCGAAGCATTGGCTTAGGAATCTTGTGACATGTTCTTGTGCGTCCTCTTCACCTTTAAAGACTGCCAATTGAGGCAACTTGAAATGTTCGGGGTAAAGAGGTGTGGGCACTGAGGGATGCACTTGGTGACTACGGAGTTGACGTAATGTGGGTTTTTGATGCCCAACAGCTTTTGTCTCCATGGACTCCAAACGCTCTAATAGCGCTTTGTATGCATCGGAAGATTTTATTTCTTCCTCTTTTGTTTGCTCCCGTTGTGAGTTATGGGAGACTGGAGGCCTATGGAGGGGTGGCCGAATGGCAGCCCTCCCGCCTTGATGGGGAGTTTCAGCACGTTCTATTTTTGGTTCATACTCCTCATAAAGTTCTTGAGGAGTCTCTAGGCGAGACCTATGACCCTGATTGAGTCCCTGCTGAGGGTACCCATCATTGTTTCGGGGAGTGGCCTCCCTCTCGGGTCTATAAGGTCTTGGAGGCAAAGCTTGACGAGGTCGCGGAGACCTGTCCTGCACCAAAGGGTTGTGCCTCACATATTGTTCTACTCTTTGGGTGCGAGGGGTTGGCACCCTCTCAGGTAGTTTATAGCATAACTCATCCACTTCGCGCTGCATGCGCTCTTTATTCAGGTGGTATAGGTACTCTAACTCTTGATGACCTTGCTCAAGCCGCGAGATTTGGGCTTGGCGAGCGGCATGTCTAGCGACTGTCGGGTCAATTTGGTCTACCCTCTTTTGCTCAGGAGGCTTGAATGTTTCTCCTATGTGTTTGCCTCGATCTTGATGATCTAAAATTTCAATGGGTTGCTTCCCTCTGTCGAGGTAGGCGACATTTACTTGAGGCTCTGGCCTCGATGTGTGATCATGATACCTAGTAGGTGCAGAAACGCAAGGTTCTCACGTTGTTTGTTGTCCTTGAGGAATGCGATGGCTTTCCTCGTACTCCCTTTCATGGGTTTGAAAGGGGCGGGCGGAGTTAGCTCGCCCTGTGTAAAGAGCCCTACGCTCTGGATTTTGTCTTTCTATTCTGATGGGAGGTAAAGGAGGGACGCCATATCCACGTTGTCTCTCCAAATGGACAGTGTGCCTCTCTAGCGCTTCATCGCGCTGTGGCCACTCATGTCTAACCTCAAAAGGTGATTCTCTATTTACGTCAAGGTCTACATGTAAAGCGTCTTCCCGAAAGGGGCTGTGTTGAATGGGCATACCCCACAGAGGGGGATCCCAATAATTCTTTCTTGATGTGGTCTGACGTGGACCTTCTTGTGGGCCAGACCGCCAAGGGGGTATGACTAAGTCCTCAGGACTAAAGCGAAGGCGACTTGTGCCTGCTTCTTGTGTACCTTTCGGAGCTTTTGCCCTTGATTGGGCTTGGCTACGGGTGTACACCATTGCGGTGCTTCTCTACTATCTAAGCAGATTTTTATCTCGTTTATGATGATTTTTCTTTTTGTCTACACTAAGCAGAAATGAACACACACATACACAAACCGTGATTATCTCTTTTAAGGATTTAAATAGTGTGTCCTAAAGTGGTTTAGTGCATTTTGATGTTTTGTTTTGTTTTTGCAATGTTTTTGAAGAACGTTTAAATGCATAATGAAGGCTCATATAACTCCCAAAATGGTCGCCCCTTCAATATACCAACCAGGCCGATATACCAACCTCTCTATATACCCGCCCTTACGAGAGGGAGACTATAGGTACGTGAGAGCAGATGGTACATGGTACGTAGGCAGTATAGAAGGGGGATTGATACGAATTTGATTGTATCCTGAGAAACCATCCATTAGGGAGAGCATTTCATGACCTTCTGTAGAGTCTACCAATGCGTCGATGCTGGGCAAGGGGAAATCATCCTTAGGACTCGCTTTGTTTAGATCTTGAAAATCGGTGCATATGCGAATCCTCCTGTCGGGCTTCTTGACGAGAACCATGTTGGACAGCCATGGCGGATAATCCACACAGATGACAAACTATGCATCCAACAGCTTTTGCAATTCGTCTTTGACCATCAAGGCCACTGTTGGGTGCATCTTTCATAGTTTTTTCTTTACGGGCTTGATTGTCGGATCAAGCGTTAAATTATGCATGACTAGCTGCAGGTCTAGTCTCGGCATGTCTCTATATGACCATGCAAAAACCTCCTTCTTCACTTTGAGAAGGGCAATGTAGTCGGCTTGCTCTTTAGGGGATAAGCTTACCCCCAGCTTGCTAATCTATGGATTCATTGGGTCTAAGCCGATGTCTACGTCAGTCGTTTCCTCGACTGACATGTGGGATCCGTCCTCCAACTGATGTGGAGTCGGGATCAAATGAATATCATTAGCTAAGTTTAGATCTGCGTTTGGAACCTCGGGTCCCTCTTTAGCTTGAAAAATATCTTGAGTTGTCCTTGGGGTAAAATGAGGCATTTCACCGAAAGGCCAGTACTCTGATGGTGATAAAGGTGAATTGATGCGATCCCAGTCGATGACATCTATGTCTAGATGCAATGACCATGCTGGATCGGTCAGATTACGGATGGGTGCGGTCAAGTCAATGGAGATCATGTGGATGAAATGAGTTTGGTCTCCACTACTGTGGGTGTTATAACTCAAACATTCTGGGTGCTCCCTATGCCCTAGATCTGGTTCTGTAGGGACGGGTATGAATGGATTGGCCCTATGTGTTGGTAAGAAGACAAGGTCTTCTCTTGGCACTGATATCATGATAGGGTCTCGGGGTGGATGGTGTTCATATTGAATTTGGAGCCATGAATCCAACACTTGGTCCCACCCCGCTGGGTCTACCCACCATTCATGCCCTAACATTATGCCCATCTGTCCCATCAGATCTTCATGAGTTAAAGGGCGATTATTCCGTCGTGCATGTCTGAGATAGATCATCTTAGTCTCATCTTCTGAATCACTTTCGGAGATCCAAAAATGTTCATTCTCTTCAGCAACTGTTTGTGACATTGAGGGTTCTCCTTGTTCCAATAAGTTAATCTGATCCCATTCTGGTTGTTCCACTCTCAGTGGAGGGACCTGATTCTCTTGACACTGTGTTGATTCAACTGGAACCTCTAAGGGGAATAGCTTCAGAAAGATGTCCGAACACTATTGATGTTATATTTGAGGATTAATGTTCGAAATTTCACCTCTCTCTAACAAAGGAGAGGGATTACTGCTGTTGCCAAGGGTGTTTGTTGACCATGGGAGGTAATCTCCCAATGTATATTCTGTAGTTGGGTTGGCATAAGGATCTGATGCCAATCCCCCTTGTTGCCTATTTCTAGGCCTTGCATATTTTCTACCAAGATGTCTAAAGGCAGGGGGTGGTTGAACCCTACCCCTGACTTATCATATGGCATCTGATATCTTGGTTGGCAAAGGACACGTATCCCTTGCTCATATCTACCTAGCCTATATCCATGCCAATTGCATTGGTCGAGATATCTTAGAGCAAAGTTCGGGTTTGACAGATAGTTGATGTTTTCAACAAAAGGTTCTTCGTCTTCGTCCTTTTGCTTGCATGGTTCAATACCATTATCAAGGCCCCCATACACAAAATTTGTCTGGTTTGGTGGGTAGCCTAGAGGAACAACTGTCCCTATGGGAAGGTGAGGTCTCCCCATGTCCTGTACTAACTCTAATGTGGGCGTTGCCACAACATTTTGCACTAAATACTCCCCCAGGCCCTTACTGGCCATTTCAACAGTGATTGTTGATGCATGGGAGGGAGGGAACGGTAGTCCTTCCTGAGTCCATTCCATGTTTAGTGGGTTAGGAGTCTCAGCTTCCGCTGTGCGAGGTTTTTCTTCTGTTGATACCATTGATATTGTTGGCAACCCTTTTTCTAGGGGCTGAGTCTCTTCTAGGATCTGTTTTCCCTTTTCCTTCTGTTTGGCCATGATAGGTGGCATTGATAATGAAGGAGCAGATGATGAAGACTCACCTGGCTGGGATTTTGTTGATTTGGTCACCAGTGGTGCCTACGGTATCGGACCCTGTTTAAATTGATTTAACTAGAAATCCAAATGCGTTGAAGAGAGGGTCAATTGAGGCATTAAATGTATCGCATTGCAATACTTGAAGGGCTCTAAGTCCATCGGGACTACATGTATTTCTCCTTCAAAAGCATACTTTAAGCACTGGTGAGCAATCGAAGGGACACACTTCATGTCCCTGATCCAAGGCCGCCCTAGCAATATATTGTAAGCCATCTCACCTTCCAACACATGGCACAATGTAGGTATTGTCTTTTGTCCTACCTGGACAGACAGAACAACTGTGCCGACTGTCGAGCATATTGCATCATTGAAAGCTCGTAGTGTGTATGTGGAGGCTATGATATGAGAGGCTGGCAGCTTCAAATGTTTTAGTGCTGTAGTGGTAATGATGTTACTAGACGAGCCAGTATCTACCAACACTCTCTTGTATAGGATCCCGTTGACCCACGCAATAATGTGTAGGGGTGGATCTACCATGTAATTCGATATTGTTTTGATTTCATCTCCTCTGAAGGTAATGACCGGCTTCGTACATCATTTCACATGTCCCACGAAGTTGTTGAAAGAGTTTGCTTCATGAGGCTGTAATTCAATGGCTTTTAAAATTTCCATAAGAGCTTCCCTATGAGGTGTTGACTATTGAATAAGCTCATAAATGGAAAGCCTGGCCGATGTGGTCCGCAAACTCTGCATGAGTTTGGTACGTATCATGACCTCGGGTCTAGGCAGAGGCAACTGCACAGGGCGTTGTTGAGGCTACGACGTTGTCGAAACTTCCCTCGTAGCTACCTCGGGGGCAACTGTTGGGTACTTTTTGTTCCTGGTCACTATGCTGATCATCCCTATAAATCCTTGCATGGGAAGATTCTGTCGCACCTCATTAATCTGGAGAGGTTTTGTCTGTGCCTCGTGGGCAGGCAAAGGGTCCTTGAATACCCCCATTTATTGATTATTTGGCGCTATGGGGTTGTCCACGGCCAATGTTTTATTGTCGATCAAATTTTGGATTAATCTTTTGAATTTCTAGCATCCATTCAAGTCATGTCCCCTTCGCCTATGGAATCTACAATATAATTCCTCTCTGTATCCCTTAGGCTTGGGAGCGTTAGGGTCTACAGTTTGGATCTCCGGCAGGGTGACTAAATTTTTCACTGACAAGCGGTCAAATAAGGAGTCCCTAGACTCCGTATAAGGGGTGAATTGTCGCCTAGGGTGACGCTGTCGATTCTGCTCATATCTTGTATTTTCTCTTTCATAACTAGGAGGCACTGCCTGGTAATTAGCCTTTTGGGGCTGCATTTCTTGCACAGTCTTGGGGACATTTATCGCAACTTGGTTAACCGTAGCGGGTTGTGATTGCGTAGTCCCGATCTTAGTGGTCTTATTCCACTCTTTCTTTTTAGGCTTGGTGATTGCGCCTTCGCCTATCTTGATCTCTTTTATGACTCTGGCTTGCACTAGAGATTCTTCTAAACTGTCGTATTATTGCAACAATAATAGCCCAGATATTGATTTTAAGAAACTCCGTGCAAACATCTGTGTGAGATCAGACATAGGGGGACGGTAGGGTAGCTTAGAAAGCAAAGCCCTCCATTGATTCCCATATGCTGCCATTGTTTCTTCCTCATATTGTCTGAGGCTGGCCAGATCACTCAGTGATGCCTTCTTCCTTGTGTTAAAAGCAAAGCGTTCAAGAAACTCATCTACTAATTGATCTAGGTTGTTTATGCTATGTTTTGGTAATTGTGTGAACCAATCCGAGGTAGGGCCTGTGAATGTGGTTATGAATGTCCTAAGCAATAATGCATCATTATCTTGGATGTCGAAGCATTGGCTTAGGAATATTGTGACATGTTCTTGTCCGTCCTCTTCACCTTTGAAGACTGCCAATTGAGGCAACTTGAAATGTTTAGGGTAAAGAGGTGTGGGCACTGAGGGATGCACTGGATGACTACGGAGTTGATGTAATGTGGGTTTTTGATGCCCAGCAGCTTTTGTCTCCATGGACTCCAAACGCTCTAATAGCGCTTTGTATGGATCTGAAGATTTTATTTCTCTCTTTTGTTTGCTCCCGTTGTGAGTTATGAGAGACTAGAGGCCTATGGAGGGGTGGCCGATTGGCAGCCCTCCCGCCTTGATGGGGAATTTCAGCACATTCTATTTTTGGTTCATACTCATAAATTTCTTGAGGAGTCTCTAGACGAGACCTATGACCCTGATTGAGTCCCCACTGAGGGTAACCATCATTGTTTCGGGGAGTGGCCTCCCTCTCGGGTCTATAAGGTCTTGGAGGCAAAGCTTGACGAGGTCGCGGAGACCTGTCCTGCACTAAAGGGTTAAGCCTCTCATATTGTTTGACTCTTTGGGTGAGAGGGGTTGGCACCCTCTCAGGTAGTTTATAGCGTAACTCATCCAATTCACGCTACATGCACTCTTTATTCAAGTGGCATAAGTATTCTAACTCCTGATGACCTTGCTCAAGCTGTGAGATTTGAGCTTGGCGAGCGACATGCCTGGCGACTGTCGGGTCAACTTGGTCTACCCTATTTTGCTCAGGAGGTTTGAATGTTTCTCCTATGTGTTTGACTCAATATTAATGATCTGAAATGAGTTGCTTCCCTATGTTGAGGTAGGCGACATTTACTTGAGGCTCTGGCCTCGATGTGTGATCATGATACCTAGTAGGTGCAGAAACACAAGGTTCTCACGTTGTTTGTTGTCCTTGAGGAATGCGATGGCTTTCCTCGTACTCCCTTTCATGGGTTTGAAAGGGGCGGGGCGGAGTTAGCTCGCCCTGTGTAAAGAGCCCTGTGCTCTGGATTTTGTCTTTCTATTCTGATGGGGAGGTAAAGGAGGGACACCATATCCACGTTGTCTCTCCAAATGGACAGTGTGCCTCTCTAGCGCTTCATCGCGCTGTGGCCACTTATGTCTAACCTCAAAAGGTGATTCTCTATTTATGTCAAGGTCTACATGTAAAGCGTCTTCCCGAAAGGGGCTATGTTGAATGGGCATACCCCATAAAGGGGGATCCCAATAATTCTTTCTTGATGTGGTCTGACGTGGACCTTCTTGTGGGCCAGACCGCCAAGGGGGTATGACTAAGTCCTTAGGACTAAAGCAAAGGCAACTTGTGCCTGCTTCTTGTGTACCTTTCGGAGCTTTTGCCCTTGATTGGGCTTGGCTATGGGTGTACACCATTGCGGTGCTTCTCTACTATCTAAGCAAATTTTTATCTCGTTTATGATGATTTTTCTTTTTGTCTACACTAAGCAGAAATGAACACACACATACACAAACCGTGATTATGTCTTTTAAGGATTAATAGTGTGTCCTAAACTGGTTTAGTGCATTTTGATGTTTTGTTTTGTTTTTTAATGTTTTTGAAGAACGTTTAAATGCATAATGAAGGCTCATATAACTCCCAAAATGGTCGCCCCTTCAATATACCAACCAGGCCGATATACCAACCTCTCTATATACCCGCCCTTACGAGAGGGAGACTATAGGTACGTGAGAGCAGATGGTACATGGTACGTAGGCAGTATAGGAGACTTATCCTCGCATGCATGGGAATCACCCCAGCGACACTCGGTCAGCTTTCATCAGGATTTACGCCTAACAACAGTGACAATCGAGGAAATGGATGCAAAGCTAAGCCAAGGTGGTGATGAACCCACCATTGGTCTTGCTCAAGGGCTGGGGTCTTACGACTAGCTCCTTGGTTTAATTTACCACATGGTGTGTGTGGGATTCATTTTATTTAGCGAAAATGAAACAAGCATGAATGAATTTCCCTAAGAAAGTAGGATAAACTAAAAACAACCAAAGAACAGAAACAAAAACAAAAAAATTTAACAGAGACTATAAAAATCCCTACCTCTTCTCTGCCTAGACCAGTTGCTTCTGACCTTCTACTCTAAAAATTTATAGGTAGGAATTCGTCCCTCTGTGAGATGAATTGCATAATAGAATTCGTCCCTGCCAGAGATGAATTTGAATTCGTCTAAAGGTCAGATGAATTACAGTAAAGAATTTGTCATAGTCAGAGACAAATAACATTCTGCAAAAAAAAAAATTGTACCTATCAAGCACAAAACACAAAAAAGGATCAGTTATTTGATTTTAAAACCAGGGGACAAAGTCCCACCATGATTGCAACTGAAAGCACGAGATTTTGGACGAAGGATACACTAATTGCGATGTATTCAAAATCAAATACACTTAAGTCCTAAAAATGTAGAATGCATGAAATGAAAGAGACGCATTGAAATGAGATACAAGAAAATGGAGAAAACACAGCCCTTTTATTAAACTCTCTTGCTCTTTGTTACAAAGATGCCTCCTCCCTTTTCAGGGGCTAGGAGTGTTAAAAGAATTTGATTACAATCAAGACTTAATGTTCCTTTTTCCGCGTGCCCACACTTGAGATGGGCGGGCCAAGACAATGCCGTCGCTGATGTTGATGAGTCCTTAACCTCTGCTGCTCCTCCTACGAACAAAGAAACAACAAAGATGTCAGTAGCACCTATGACAAAAAGGAAAGTTCATTCTTTGAAATCGCCAAAAGATGCATGCAAAAGATTGTCGAATACAGTGAATAAAATGGATCTAAGTCACCTAAAAATTTGACAGAGGTCAGAAGACATTACCAGAGGGCCACTGTTGTTGAAACAGTTGGCCACTCTGCCTTCACCTAGAATTTGTCCCTGGGCAGGACGAATTCTGACTGCTATTCGTCCCTGGGTGGGACGAATTCTACTGTGTTGGAAAAGCCGAAGTGATACTGCTCCAATGTCAATTCCTGAGACCTCCAAAACACCTTCAAACAGAGGGGTTAGGTAATTGGGGCCATTTTGGGATGACCTAGATGGTCGGATTCTCCCAATTTGGCCTCTATCCTCGAGAATTCGATATCGCCACCTACAAGTTAGTAGGACAACAAAGCGACAAAAGGCATGATAAAATCTGATCAAAATGTATGGAATTGAAGCTATGAGTTCACTAAACAGAATAACACAATATGCAACATGAAAAAATAATCTAGAACGCTTTAGAATAAAACTTAGAAAATGCGGGGGTGCCCAAGTGGGCCTCCCACCGTTGGCACTTGATTTTGGCGCCAATCCACTAGGGATGGGCCCAAAAACTCTTAGGATTGGGATGTCTGCAAATTTGTGGTGTAAGGTGGTCAAATGTTGGATTTGGGTTGGATCCACGCTTCCAAAAGCCACCCAATAACCTCCCTTGCAAAAGATATTAGTGGATGTGAGAAGGTGAATAAAAAAGATGCAAGTGGGTAATCAATCGAACAACACTTCATTGCTTGAAATCACCTCCAATCTATCCTTTTTGGGTGAGAAAAGTCCCACCTTTTATAGACCCATGGGGTCTCTTTTGAGAGGGAAGCATAAGCGCCATGTGTTGGTCATAGGTGCCATGTGGCGGTCATGTCTTCCCATGAGGGAGGGGAGTCCTCCATGACTTGGGCTTTCATAACTGCCCTTGTGACAGTCTTCTAACGGCCCATCCGTCCACCCACACACACGTGCAAGGCAGGAGTCATCAACTGACTGTCCTTGGTTGCCACTTGGCACCATTCTTCTTTTTTCCCGTTAAACTTGGAATTCGTCCTGACCAGAGACAAATTCAGAATTCGTCCCTGGGTGAGACGGATCCTAGTTTGAATTCATCCCTGGGTGAGACAAATACTGAGCAAAGTGCCTGAATGTGCCAAATTGCCTCTTGACCTTACAAAATTGCTATGAAAGTGGTTAGGACCACTGTTTAACCTCTAAGGACTGCCCTGGGGGTTGTGTTTGTCAAAGCGATCAGTGTTTGCAGCCACATAATCGGATTGGTGCTATTTTGGTGTCTATAGAATATTTCTTTATTTTTATTTTAATCTATGATAAAAAAAATTGTGGATGTGCAAGGTGGACGGGGTCAGGCTCCCCTTCATTAAGGCATAGCTTTGGATATTTTTGAACAGGTGGCTTTGGAGCATGGCTTGTATACTAAGAAGATTTTGAAACCGTACATGGATTTGCCCTTTCCTATTGTTGGTGGTTCCAAAGTGGCCTTGAAGGAATTTACTAATATCAATGAAGATATTTATTCATTTACTCTTTGTACAGGCCCTGAGAAGGTCTCAAGGAAGATACAATTCTCAACTAGAGGTGTTCATGAAAAGGCTTCATGTGATGGCATTCGTGCTCCTACGTATGGCCCTTCCTTCAAGATAGAAACATCTCCTATTGAGGTTGACTTTGGGCTTGTGGATGTGGGCCTTACGTTGAATAGCTTGGCGGAGCAAAATGGTACCTACAAATCCAAATTTTTGCAGGATAAAAAGTGTGAGTAAGGTGGCTCCTTCCCTCTCTCCCCATCTCCTGATTTGGATGTCCTACCGAGATAATTTCATAGGGATAAATTTTTCAATGATGTTTATGCTCCAGATGACATCCCCTAAAAGAAAAGTTATATCTTTCACAACCTGAAACTTATTGAGATCAAACAAAGGAATATTTGGAGCTCGCTTAAGAGTGCGTTGGATTTATCTAAGGATGTCTCACATTTTATTGCTACTATTTCTCAAGAAGAGGACATGATGGGGTAGAAACATCTCAGTTCTTCTCTCTATTCTTGGGTCTTGGGTCTTGTGCAATTTTTTTTTTTTCCCCAATGGTTTTTGTTTGTTTCTTTTAGTTCAGTGTGGTGTCTAGTTCTGTTGTTGCTTGCCTAGGTGGTGTTTTGATTGTATAGATTGTGGGATTCCTATCAAAACCCTCTCTTTATTTTAATAGTACAAAAAAAAAATAGTCAATATTAATTAATAGTTTCATCCCTATGACTTAATAAAACTATTAATTAATTACATACTTAATATATTAATATTGATAAATAAATAAACATATTAATTAATCAATACTAATAAGGAAAAAGTCTCCAGTATTAATTAATGGTTTCATCCCTATGAAAAATTTTAATTAATTACCTAATTAATAAATTAATATTGATAAATAAACCAACACATTATTTAATCAATATTAATAAGGTAAAAGCCTTGAAGATTAATTAAAAATTTAATACAAATGGAAAGAATATTTTTTTACAAGTATACAAGATATTGATGTTAGGAGGCAATTGAGTAGAAATATAACAACTGTAATTATTCTAAGGGGTGCGAAGGATAAATTGATTTGGGAGTTGAATAGCTCAGGAGAATACACAATAAGAAGTGGTTAAAATGTTCAATACCAACATAATAATAATATGACTAGAATTTGGAGAGATATTTGGGATAGCCCAAGAATTCCTAAAGGTAAAATTTTTGCTTGGATAGCATGTCATAGAAGAATTTTATCCTGGGATAACCTTATGAAAAAGTGTTTTCATGGCCCCTCTAAATATATTTTCTATAATAAGGAGGAGGAGAGTATTGATCATCTCTTGGGACATTGCTCAATAGTTTGAAATCTATGGCAATGGATTCTTAATATGTTTGATAAATGCATTGTGATGAATAACATATTTTAATATTCGTTAAAGCAATGCCAGAGCGCTTATAAAAGTGAGTCTTTACAAAAAATATGGGATATATCAAAAGATACAATACTTTGGACTATATGGCTAGAAAGAAATAGAATAATATTTAAAGGAAATGAAAGTAGTTTAGAGGTAATGAAAAAGAAGATATGTTTAGTCATAGATGATTCTAAACCAACCCTATCAACTCACCCAATCCCTAATTTGGAAGAATAGAGTCTTCATATATGGAGTCAAGTAATTAAATAGAATTATGATGTTGGGTACAAGAGAAGCAAAAATAAGGTAAAGAATATAAAGTGGAAACCACTAGATTTGGAGTGGGTTTACTTGATTTTTTATGAAGCATCTAAAGGAAACCTAGGACCAATAGGAGGAGGAGGAATAATTAGAAATAACAGAGGAGATATTTTGTCTCATTATTCTTTCAATTGTAGACTTAAGACAAATAATGAAGTTGAAGCTTGGGAAGCTTTAGAAGGGTTAAAAATATGTAAACAAATGAAATGGAATATATTTTGTATGGAAGGTGATTCTATTATAGTAATAAATACAATTTTGAGGAAAGCAAAGGTTTCATGGAACATATAAGAGATAATTATGGACATTTAAGATCTTGCTAAAGAGTTTGAAGAAATCAGGTTTACACATATATTAAGGTAAGGAAATAAATGTGTAGATAATCTATCCAATAGAGGGGTTTTGGTTTATTATTGTGAAGTTAACATCTCCTTTCCATGGTTAGATAAAATAGAAATTTTAGTTGAAGCTGAAAAAAATTATTGATTGCCTAAATCAATTAATGATTAAGATTTAATTTGATGTTTTCCATTGGTAATATATATTTTATTTTGTAACAATAATGTGTGTTCATTTAGACTATTTATTATAATTTTTGTGGTTACACGTTTGTTTCAAGAAGAAAACTATCAATCCAAATTTGGTAAAGCGAACTATGTTAGTGTGATGTTTTGGAAATATTACTCTACTAAGATGTAAGGCATATATAATAGAGATGAATTTTTGGCATTGTGAAGGCTGCTATAGGAAAATGTCAAGAAAGATGCTAAATTCTAGAGTAATTGTATTCATACAAAGATTTGAAAAGATCTAGAAAATAAAAATAAAAAATTCAGACATTTTATGTAAAATGATGTAGGTTTCTAACTATAGCATCTCAATTGATATGAGAAGTGTATCTATTTTTAAACTCTTAAGCTCTAAATAAGAGAGATGTAATTTGTTAAGGGTGGGGGACTGAGTACAACCCCTTTTTATCAAGCAAAAAAAGCAAAAAAAAAAAAAATTATTTCATCCCTACAACTTAATAAAACTATTATGTAATTACCTAAATAATATATAAATATTGATAAATATACACATAAAAATATTAATGGAATATGATCTTATTCAAACCTTATAAACAAATAATTAAATAACTATAAACTGGAAAACGTTTATTCATTCAAGAATGAAATTGTTGTATAAGTTAAATAAGTTCATACAAATTCAAGGCTTGTTCTTACCTTAACATTTTTTTCTTATTGTAGTAATATTTTTGCCAAGGGAAGATTTGTATTCTCATTTTTCGCATGCACAAGTATAATCTTCTATGAGCTTGCATAGGCCTAGAATTGAAAGATTTGTTTAAGAAGAAAAAAAATTCAAAATTTTATTCTTTAGAATTCATTTATTGACTGAGCTATAGTTTCTCAAATATTCTTCTAGCATAGGTTATGACCTATAGCAATGGATTTAACTAATATTATTATTATCGTTGAGAGGTATGCAATAGGGCTTATAAATAATGGGTTATAAAGGGGATATTGATCAGTGATGTTATGCTCACACTCCCTACCATCCTGTGAAACAGAGAAAAAAAGAATCTAAAAGTATGTAGTGAAGTTTTGTAGGTTAGGATAAGCCAAAAGCTAAATATACATGTTAATAACAATGGCATTACCAAAATCTATGCATAGAACTCATAATACACAAATCATTGTATATCAATGCATTGGATGTGTATTGACACACTCAGGTTAAAATATTATACTATGCAATACATAATAAAAAATTATGTTGTGTGATATAATTATAATAAAATATTGTGTTGCATAATAACCAATTAAACTCCAATGCTCCCAAAATAAATATGCATGCATACTCATATCAATTTGCTATCAATATCTCTATTGGTAGTACAACAAATAAGCTTAATTTTACTATGCCATGCCAAACCATTATGTAGAATATACTGATAAAAAGCATTATGTTGAACTAATATTAGTGGATGATATAATAATGATATAACTAGATGATTTCAAAAGCACACAAGGTAATTGTTAATAGGAAGCTTTATGAGTGGATTTTTACAGAATTTTGTGATTGTTTTATCATACAGATTAAACAAGAAAAGACATTTGCTAAAGGAGGCAACAATGCTCAAGATGACAAAAATAATAACAATGGTAAAACTAATAAAAAAGAATAATTTGGATCATTGACTTAACATTCCTTCATTATAATCATGTATATCCTCAAGGCTAACAATTATAGTATTCTTGCTTGGTGAATTAAGTATCTTGGCATCAATTACACAAAAAAATTGATACGCCACTAGCTAAGTCTTGCACAATGGAGAGCCTAATATTGTTTTGGGATATTTATCTAAAATAGTAGTAATAAAAATATGAATTCAAGCAAAATCAAAATATGGAAATAAGTAATAAAATATAGCATAATAAGCATACAACCAAAAGTACCATAGCAACTCCAAAAAACATTTCTTCCCTCCTCTAGTCCTTTTCCTTCTAAATATTCTCTCCAGATAGCAGTACCAAAAAATTGGCATCCAAAGAAACATATAATGCTTGAAGAAAAAGGGAGATCAAGTTTGAAAGTGGCTTCTTAATTCTTTGTAATGCATGTCTACCACCCATCCACCCATCCTCTTTTGCTAGACCCTTGTAAAAATAGCGTAACATTTCATTTTCATGTTACAAAAGTTTTGCCAACTTTTCCAACGTTTCCAACTCTCCAACAATACCAACTTTCCAATATTGTTAAAATATGAACTTTAATCATATTTAATTTTTAAAATTAATCTCTCTTTTAAAATTTTAACTTATTAAAGTTAATATTAATCTACTAATACTCTTAAAGCAAAGTATTAATAATCAAATCATTCACTCATAACATTAATTAATATTATTATTGCTTTCTAATACTAGTGTTAGCTACTGACATTAGGATACTAATAATTAAATTAATTACTCACATAATTAATCTAATTAATACCAAATGTTAATATTAACCATTAACATCAATATTTAATATTTTAAGTATTAATAATACTAACATTATTATTAATACTTTGTTTGATAAATCCTTAACCAAACAAATTCCACACTTAAGTACACATGTAAATAAAAAATATACACAAACATTATTTTTCTTAATTAGGAGGTCTTATGATAACTTCAAAGTTATCACCCTATGCACAAGGTAATGACTCTTTATATTTTATAGCAACCTCCTTACTTGATGATGCATTTTAATCAAACATATGAAAATACATCTACATGAGATTTATCATCTTATGCACAAAGTAAGGGCTCTTTTGCTTTTATAGCAACCTCCTTACCCGATGATTCATTTTAATATAACATATGCAAATACATCTACATGATATTTTTACCCTTGTGGCTGTTGATGAGAATTCATCTATAATTTCTCTTTTCTCTCAACTCTAGTGGTTGTCCCATACCAATCCACCCATGAGAGTACCTAGTCCTACAACCATAAAATTTATCAATCATACCATATTCTAAAAATAGTATAATCTAACTTTAAAAAGCATACCTATCAACTTATCTAGATAGAACATAATAGGATTGTGCATTAAATATCAAAACATCAATACATTAATAAAATAACAAGAATTGTCCTACCAAGATGGGCCATTATATGATATTTATAAGCATTAAAAAATGGAGTACATAAAGGAGTAATTAAAATTTAAGCCTTTGATGGTATATGCTTGTTGTAACACAAGCGACCTTAAGACCTTAATAGTGAATATTTATTATGACACAAGCCATATTATCATAAAGATATATATATATGTATATATATATATATATATATATATATATATATATATATATATATATATATATATATATTTTTATGATACTAATGCCTTAATTGCCATTGATGATCATGGTGCTAATGACAAAGAATATATTACTACAGGTATTGAAATCCATGTTGAATAACAAGGATTTATGTGCTTTAAAAGGTACACCAAAGGAATTGTATTTAAGCTAAAAAAAATGGGTTATAATGGCATAAGATTTTAAAAATATGGGCAAAGCATAAGAAAACCCATAATACCAAGTATAAGGCCAAATAATGAAGGCCTTGGGTATGATAGTCAAGTAGGAACTAGTAACACTAGGTTGATGAAATTAGAATCCCACACAACTCCTAGAATCATATTTTGGCACAAATAGAAAATAACCAACAAGGTACATATTGATTGTGGATGGATAGATGTAACACAATGACAAAATAAGAAAACATTATTGAATAGATTCTATAAAATAATATGGTAGACCCAAGTAAACCTAGTGTTAAACCTAGAGGTTGGCCCAATGGTATACCCAAAGGTGATAGAGCTAGAGGTAGAACTAGTGATAAACCTAGAGGTATACCCAAAGGCAAACTCAAAGGTAGACCTAGAGGTAAATACAAAGGTGATAGACCTAAAGGTAAACCTAGCGATAGACCATGTGGTCAACCTAGAGGTATACCTAAAAGCATTCTTAAATGCTGACCCAAAGATAAACCCATAGGTAGACCTAAAGGTAACAAACCTAGAGGTAGATCTAATGGGAGACCTAGTGACAAGCCTAGAGGTTGACCTCATGGAAGACCTAAAGGTAAACCTAGAGGTAAACCCAAAGGAAAACCCAATGGTAGATCTAAATACCAACCTAGTAGTAGACCTAGAGGTTGCAAACCTAGAGGTGTTTACCCAAGTAAGAGTAAGATCCAAAGCAAAGACTCCTATAAATTAAGGGGGGTCATAATATTCCCTATTTTAAATAATGTAATAAAGGGGTATGCTAGAAATATTTTATTAAATTATTATAATTAGGTCATTCATATTTAGATTATTAGGACATCCATTTGTAGATCGAGTATTATTTTAATGTTTCTTGCATGTAATGATATTTTAATTAGGAGTATCGATATAATTTGTAACTTTAAAATATCTATTAAATAGGCTCTTGCCTCAATGAATAAATTGTTAATATTTATCATCATATACTTCAAGATATTTAATCTATTTGAAACATCAATAAATAAGATTGAAAAAATAATTACACATAATTTTAACATCCATAAAAGAAAAAGAAAAAAACTAATAAAAAAATAAAAAAGAAAAGGAAAAATAATAAATGTATTTTTTAAATATATTTTTTTAAAAATTTTATTTATATAACCTTTAATATTAAGTTCAATTCCAAATATTGACTATAATATTTATCTACCAAAGATGACTGTTGTATCCACCTTCCATAATCGACAACAACTGTCTATCCTTTTCAAGGATAAAATTAAACTCCTAAGAAACTATGGATTCTAGATTACACGTCTAGATTCTAGAAATGATGACAATAAAGTATAAGTTTTGTGACCAGGAGATCGAGTTTGACTAATTAAAATAATAATTTGCATTAACAAAAACATTAGCAATGAGGCTAATGTTAAATAGATTACAAAATAGGAATAATAACAACTACTCCTGCATCTACGCTAACTAACACGCCATAGAAGGTAGAGTGTTAGGTTTAGGATTCTTAACCTAAGATATTTAGGAACTTACCATTAGATATTTGGAACAATAAATATCTACATGGTAGAAAGTAGAAAAGTAAATACTAGTGGTAAAAAGTAACAAACTACTTTTTACCATGCGGTAAATAAAATCTACCTAATGTAGGAAATGGGGTAAATATCCCAAATGATGAAATATTACTCTAACATCCCCCCTTATTACATTATTTGGGTAATGTATACCTATCCTCCTATACAACAATATTTGGGTAAAGTATATAACTGCCCCAATACAGTGGAAGAAAATGTCGATCTGCTGGTTCTTGCTCTATCACAGTGCTCTGGCTGCTTCTAAGCAAAAAATGGGTCATTCCTCACTTTGTCTTCACATCAACGAATGTCCTTATAGTAATCTCATCATCCAACCGAATTGCATGGGTAACCAGCCACTGCAATCGCTAGGTGTAGTAGAATAGATCACTTCATACGAGGTTCATTCATTTACAATATGAGTTTGCAAAATATAAGGTAGCTAAGGTGTCGGTCACTGCTGAAAATGCACCCTTATAAGTTCCCCCTTCTTGTTGCAAAACATGTTGTAATTAATTTCTGAAAGAAGTATGACTAAGGTGTCGATCGTTGTCGAAAATGCACCCTTATAAGTCTTCTTCCCTTTTTACAAAAAATTGTGAAGAAAAGAAAGTATATCCCCCTTAATTGCAAAAGATGTGCAACTTAAGAAGCTTTGTGAAATATTTTACAAATATTGCCTCCTAGGCAATTTTACACCAGAAAAATTCCCTCCTTTTGTTACAAGGACTTCAAACAATGAGAATTTGCTATTTATGAAGCCTAAAAGAGGTACAAACACCCCTTTATTACAAGTACTTCAAACAAAAAACTTATGCTATTTATGAAGCCTAAAAAGAGAGAGAGGAAATGGTGTTTGCTCAAGGTGACACAATGTGTTTTCCCTCTACAATATTGTCTGAGCCATGAGCACTCTGTGTGCTCTCTTTGAACCAGATTCAGAATCAGAATGAGACACTTCACTAGAAACATGGCTTCTGTGGTGTGCCTTTGCCATTTTAGTTTTGCTTGTTTTGAAACCAACATTGAATGGTGTCATGGTTGTCATTTTTACAATTTGTGCAAAACTTTGTTTTCTAGGCAATTTTATCAAAAAAGTTCACCAAATCATCCTTCCTTATTGCAAGTTCTTCAAGCATGGTTGCTATTATGAAGTCTAAAAGAAAAGGTATATTTTTATGATGACTTCTACTTTTCTGATTGCCTTTACAAGTTTTATCTCCCTCTTGTCAAAATCTGTGTTTGAAGGAATAAAGGAATTATCCCCCCTTAGTGCAAAGGATTGCAACTTTTTAAGGTTCCTTTTTTTTCAAAAACTTGTTCTTTCTTTTGATATACCCTAAAAGAGTACCAAAAGATAATTCACTCAAACAAATATTTAATGGCCCCTGCCTAAACACCCTTGAATAAGGATGATCATTTTGAGGAGTTTAAGCCAAACAAATAAGAGTGAATTAGGGGTTTTGTTGTTTTAGGAGAGAATATCAAGTGAAATTGGCTTTAAAACTGTGCAAGGATTTACACAAATTTGTGAAATTTTGGGGTTTAGTGTGTTCTTGATTCTATGACTTATAATTGCAAAAGAAATAATGCAATAATCAAACAAGAATGCCCACAAAATTCTTATCACCTAGGTGTCGGATGCAACCAAAAATGCACCTAATTTGCCAATGAAGGTGTCGAGTAAAATCAAAAATGCACCTTTTAATTTTTGCAACAAAATGTGGATTTGTGTTGTGCAAAAAATTGATATTTTTATGTCTCCTACTTGTCTTCCAATTTTGCAAAAGAAGTACAATGTTGTCTTCCCCCCTTTATTTTGCAAAATTAACAATATGAGCACTCCTTTCAAGACAAGTCGACACACGACCCGCATTTGAAAGGCTTCCAGACCAGTCGACAAACGACTTGGTTTTGATGGACCCAAGTTTTCAAGTTCTTCTCAAGTTTGCAAAAAAAATATGTGCAATTTTATGTCTTATATCCCCATTTTGAGAAAACAAATGCACACTTTCAATTTTGATGTTTTGCAATTTTGGAGTCTCCTTGTCTTTAAAATTTGCAAAAAGAATTCAAGTTTGATCCTTTCTTGTATGCTAAATTAACAAGGTTGAGAAGAGTTTTAGGTTGCCTAATTTTGCAAGAAAATTCTGCTTTTAAATGTCTTATATCTCCTTGTTGAGGAGAAAACAAAAAAACATTATGTCATTTGATTTGCAAAAAAAATTAGGTCTTTACCTTTTTTTTTTTTAATTTTCAATTTCATTGCATTTATTCTAATTAATTTAAGTATCATTTAATTAATAATAAAAATTATTCTTATTTAAAAAATCACTTTATTATAAAAATAAAAATGATTTTATAAACAAAAAACATTAAATTATTAAAAAAAATACTAAAAAATTAATAAAAAAATACAAAAAAAAATAAAAAAATTACCTTTTAATGTTGATGCTCCTTTGAGCAAAAAAGAGGCGTGATTGCCCCGATGGGAGTCGAACTCCCGACCTCCCATCGGGCAGCGCCTTAAGGCTGGCCCTCTCTCCAGTCGGGCTAGCTAGCCCGACGGGAGGAGTAGCCCATTGCCTTCTCCTTGAAGGCTTCCCCGTCGACTAGCGGGGAATCTAGTGGGATTTATCCCACATCGCCCCTGCGGGCGATCTTAAGTTGCTTAAAAGCAACAGAGCACCTAGTGCTCTTTGATTGCCTATGGGCAATCAGGGTCTAGTCGGACCCCTTTTGCTATCGCCCACGTGGCACGGTCGGAGGGGTCCACGTGTCAGGTGGCACACGTGGCTATCCGCCACGTGGCCACCACGTGTCCAGTCTCATGTCGGGTGCCACATGGCTAGTCCGCCACGTGTCACCCTATGTCTGGTTCAGTATACATCAGCAGCTTAGTCAGATGCCACGTCAGCCTCGTCCAGTCAGGGTCTGTCCAGTCAGCGTCTGTAGTCCACGTGTCCACAACGTCAGATCTAGGGTCTAGGTGGTAGTGCCATGTGTCTGCTTTAGATTCATCCATGATCAGTTGTGTCATCAGCATCGCCTCGAGGTGCATGCAGGTCTGTGGGAAACGTGAGGGCGCTCCTGCCCTCGATGCGTTCCCACCTCGAGATCCATGTTACGGGAAACGTGAGGGCGCTCCTACCCTCGATGCGTTCCCACCTCGGTCTCGAGATGCGGGCCCAATGGGGGAGCTAATAAAGCTCTCCCCGTGCCACGGGGAGGGTGAGGGCCGCCTGCCCTTGGACGCTCCCGTGGGCTGTTTGCGAGCCCGTAGGGTGGATCGTCGATGGGGAGATCCTCGGTGGTCGCTATCCACGATGGGGGAAAAAATTCCCCGTGGGTGGCGATCACCGTCGGGGTCAAATGATCCCTGCGTCGGGATCCGTGCCCAAAGCTGCGGGCTTTCCTGCGGGAGCTTTCCACAGAAATTAAGATGCACAATAAACTAATCAAACTTAGGGAGAATTAAAGAGATATTAGGAGCAATAATGAAATTAATTAAAGGTCACCGATGGTGCCGTAATTCCAACGCTCCAGCTCAACTCCCTTGCTCCAGCTCTGGTACCAATGTGACCAGGAGATCGAGTTTGACTAATTAAAATAATAATTTGCATTAACAAAAACATTAGCAATGAGGCTAATGTTAAATAGATTACAAAATAGGAATAATAACAACTACTCCTGCATCTACGCTAACTAACACGCCATAGAAGGTAGAGTGTTAGGTTTAGGATTCTTAACCTAAGATATTTAGGAACTTACCATTAGATATTTGGAATAGTAAATATCTACATGGTAGAAAGTAGAAAAGTAAATACTAGTGGTAAAAAGTAACAAACTACTTTTTACCATGCGATAAATAAAATCTACCTAATGTAGGAAATGGGGTAAATATCCCAAATGATGAAATATTACTCAAAGTTTACAAAAATAAGTGCATGGATAATTGATATTATAAATTTACCAAAATAAGTGTATGGATAATGATACCCACGATAATAAAGTATAAATTTACCAAAATAAGTGTACGCATAATGAAACGCACAATGAGAAAGGCTTCACGTCCTATTATTTGACTTTACAAACAAGTTAAGTGTCCTTGCACGTTTCACAAATTTTTTAAACCATCCGTATTATATATTATTCTCCATAAAATTTAATAATATTTAATTTTTATTAACTTCGTTCTTATCTAAGAAACTAAAATTATGTTGACAGACTTTATACGGATTTTCGGCCACTAGAGGTGCTGTTGGTAATCATTCCTAAGAGCATTAAAATTAAGCGCACAATAAACAAAATCTGAGATGCGCTCATATCCAGATCCAGATCCGAAGGACCTTTCTCCCTGTTTTGGTATGAAAATTGGGTTCGCTTTCCACTTAACGGTGATGAAGTAAATCTCAAGTAAAAAAAGAGAATCGTCTGAGATCACTTTGGATACGTGACTAAAACGTCTTAAGACGGAAGGAGATTGGCATTCCCCATAAGTGCGGCCATATGATTTACATAAGTCACAACTGCGATCGTAGCTGTTTGCCCTTTCCAGTTAGACATTTAGCTAGAAGCATCTACCTTAAATGAGTTTAAACAAATTTTTCTTTCAAGGTCTTTACTCCAGAAATGGCGATAGTTTTCTTCGTAGGTAAATCTTCTGTACCGAGGAGGGTTATCACTGCTGATTAATGGAAGAGCAGGTTCAATTACTGCATTTGGCGAAGGGCAGTAACATGTGGGAACGGAGATCCGTGCATGAGACGAATTCACTATTGCCCGGTGAATTCCGCTTTTGTACATTCTGTTGCTCAAAACCTGCAACACAAATACTTCGTATGGGTAGTATGAGTAAAAGGGTAAAGTAGATTTTAAAAGATTTTATGCACATGTTGAGGATGTTGTTTACTTACTCATTAATGGTAATATAACTTTAACATTTAAAATTCGAATAGCCTATCCAAAGTTACAAAATTACTACCAGTAGACTATTTAGGTTTACTGCAGTAAAGGGAAATTATTTATAGAAATAATTATGTACCTGTAACTGATCTCCAATATAGAAATAATTATGTACCTGTAACTGATCTTCTTTACAAGCACGTTGGATCATTTGGATGAACGATTGTTTGCTAGGGCCGTTGAGATCACTTAGATCTAGCACAGAGATACTATCAGATAAGTCTACCTCGTTCAGCCTCGGCCTCTCGCTTGGAGGTCTGATAAAATCCACTGGAATTTGAAGATAGTTATGACATCGATCAGAAATCAGTTTTGCTCCCCACTTGGGGTTCGTGATCTTTTTATCAGTAAAAGCTTTTCCCTGTGTTGACGGCACTTTTGCCATGGCCGCTGCTCGCTCTTCTTTTCCTTGTCTCGAAAAGGTATCTCGTGTGCACTCAACCATTGAATGCAAAATGAGATGCGATGACGGGGATTGCACGTATAGCATACGTGTAAGAAAATGAGAGGAAGTATTATAATGGGAAGTTGTACCGACAAGTCTTACCCATAGGTAGGTTGGAAAGTTAGAATTTATAGTGTCAAATTAATAACGTGCAGTTGAAGTTGAACACTTGCACTGCGTGCAGAGACCCACGTCAGAGATTACATAAGCAGACTGATTCATAGAATGACGTCATTAATTTTTTAGAATTTTATTTTTATTTTAGTGGACCAAAAAATCGGCGCGTAGATTCTCTTTGTCGTAACGTAGAGGGCATAATATCTTAAATTGATGAGGTGGGTCCAGCGCAGGATGAAAGGTTCAAAGTATGATGTGTGTAATGATGTAGATAAAAGAAAGAAAATGAGTGACGTCAATTTTAAAAACCCCGTCTTTGGCTCTGGCGCCTCTTGTTGACGGTGATGACACGATATGATCTAGCGCTCTGTGAGGCTTTCTGCTCTGGGGACGGTTATGCTTGCTTTTTCGTAGGACACCGAATTGAATTAGAAAGAAGATTTGGTGAATGCATCGACGCGGGGAAAATGCTGTGCATCCTTACGCCACTGGCACTGTAGAGATTCTCTGCATTAAAATTTTAAAACAAGATAAGTGTTCCCTGTTAACTTCGTGGATTCGAATAGCTTTTGGTTTTGATTTGGAAATCACATCTTTGAAGGGGGATGATTCGATCCTTTCGAAATCTGCACGTATAATCAAGGAAGTAGATTTATGCAACCAAACAAAATGTTCATGAAAATTAATTACCGCTCTTTCACCGTTGGGCAAACAGAGCTTTTTATTTTACATTCTTTGCATTGACTAAGTGCAAAGTTGGAACATTTTATGCTGTTGTTTAATTAGGGCCCTCCCTAAACGGACCCATACTCCGTATAATTTTCTATATATATTAAAATAAAAGTACATTATATTAAATCAAAAGAGTAAGATAAAAGTGTTGAGATATTGTTTTGTTAGGGTTTCCTTTATGATAGAGTTGTTTGTTTTGTTAGGGTTTCTTTTATGATAGAGTTGTTTTTATTTAAGGTTTCCTTGATATTCTAGGGCTTTTCATGGTGGCCAAACCGGGTGGCCCAAAAATTATTGTTAGTGCCACAAGAATGAAGGTAAATGAAAACAACATCCATAGAGTGTTTTAGAACATTGTTTATGATGTGAAGTCATGAGGTACGTTCAATTTGCCTTTGCCTAAGCTTGATAATGCCTATCAATAATTAGAATATTTTACTTTAGTTGGGTATTTTTTGGGAAACATTCCCAATAAAATGATATTGAATTCTTGGGTTAGCTCGACTTAGGCTTCTTATGGAGTCAAGATCGAGTTGAATCAGAACCTAAAAAATGATTTTTTCTCTTTTTTTTTGTCGATGTTGCTCATGCAAAAGCAATTTATGAGCATGAGCCTTGGTCCATGAGAAGCTCCTTGGTGGTCTTCTTTCCATGGACTTGATATTTTTTAGTTTCTAAGGAAAGAACCACCAAAGTTTTAGTTTGGGTTGATTTTTGTAGTCTTCCCCTCCTCATTTGGTCCTTTTTGAATCGCATGGTGGCATTCTTATGGTGGTTCTTATTGGTTAAAGCCGACAAGTTTTCAATGCCAGCACACAATGCTTGCCCATAAAAAAGGGTTTCTGTTGAGGTCAATATATCCAAGGACCTACAATAGGTTATCAACATACAAGTGGGGGACACTGCTATATTCCAACAAGTGGTGTATATTAACCTGTTGAATACATGCTTTAGATGTCAAGCATTGGACCACAAGGCTAAGGATTATTTGTTTATTCCTCGTAATAAGCCGAAGCTAGCTCTCATGCCAAACACTATGTCTCCTCGATAGGCCAAAGAGAATGGTTGGACCATAATAGGAGGGTGCAAAAAATCATGTGTCCCTATAGCCAAAGTAAAACATCCTCAACTAGCAACAAATGAGGTTGTTTTTCAGTCCCATAGTCCTTGAAAAGGGTGGAAGAGCAACCAGGTATAGGGGCACCAACAATAAAGATGGTGCTCATTGAGTTTTCTCAACCTCATGAAAGCCACACCCCAATAGCTAATATAGAAATGGTGGTCATTGAGGCTCCTCCACCTCGCCATAGTCACACCCTAACAACTAATATGACCACCAATAAAATCTCTCCTCCCCTTTATCCTTCTATAATATCTTGACGTTCTTGTAGTCCCAGGTAGTAGAAAGAAGAAGGGGTCTATTTACCAAAAAAATAGCTCCATCTCTTCAATCTTGGACTTGAGATATCCAAACATAACAAATTCAACAAACTGAGGCATTGGAGGTGTTTGATCAAATGTAGGATGATGAGGAATCAGTGAAGATGGCAACTTTTGCATTTGCTCCTTGGTATCCCCCTTATACTGATTGGGTTGACTTCAAATACACATATGGGTGCAACGATGCATGATTTGTTAGCAATTTTTAAAGATAGAATATTAAATATTAAAATTGATTAGGCTTTGGAGTAATAAGGATTTCAACTTCAAAGGAATTAAAATATTTGAAAATGGATAAATCACAAAGAAGAATGGTTTTTTCACATCTTTATAATTGGAGAAATATTCAAAATGCATATAAAGAAACATATTCCATGAGAGGAAGATTTCAAAATCAAAGGTTTGATCAAAAACATCTTTTGAAAACAAATGGCCAAATCATAAAAGAAATTTTCAAAAAATTTATCAAAGATTTGAAATAAAATCACTTGAATCTCATCAAAACATACAAATAGAAAAATATGCTTGCTATATAGATTTAGGTTCTAGTCATCATATGACTACAAATTTGTATTTGTTTGAATCTTTGGAAATCATATAAGACATTATACTAAAAACTATAGACAATAAGGTTTATCATGTTCAAGGATCTGGAAAAATAATCCCTAGCATGTTATTTTTAGATTTTGTGTTAGAAGATATTTTATATGTTCCTAGATTATCAGGTAATCTTATCTTAGTTGCTCAATTAGTTGAGAAAGGAAGAACTCTAGAATTTAAATATAGAAATGAACATAGAAAATGCATTATCAAGAATCAAAACAAAATTGAAGCTACAAGTTCCATCAATAATGGAATATTTACTTTAGACACAATGAGATTATCTCAAGAAATCATAGAACATATTATCCTCAAGACCATATTAATGATGAATTGCTTGATTGTTCAAAGAGATAGAAAACATGAAGATAGATCAGGCATAGTCTAATATTACCTAGTAGATATTACAAAAAAAGATGGGGAATGAACACAAGGAACAAGATGAAGAAAAAGATTCAAGACTAAAGTCTTCAATAATCAAATAATGTAATATAGGGGGATGTTGGAGAATATTACATTATATGATATATGCTAATGTACCCCTTGGTACCTATGGTGCAATGTAAATATTAGAATAGGGTTTGAGTCTATTATTTATGAGTGTGATTTATATTTCTCCTTTATGTAAGTGTCTATATGTATGATGTGCACAAATTTCATGTATTTATGTAAGTGTGTAATGCGATAAAGAGCACAAGTGTCATGTAATTATGTGTGCAAGTGTGTAATATAAGAAAGTGCACAAGTATCATGTATTAGGTGTGCATACACTACACCAAAAATGGGCTTTAACATTGGTTTTTAACCACCCTTAAAGACCTTTAAGGGCAGTTATTCAACCACCATCTATGAGGGTGTCATAAAAAGTTTGCATCATATGATGGCATTTTAAAACCACCCTCTTATCTATTTCTCATAGGGGTCTAAGATCTATTTAAAGCTACCCTCATAGGGGTCTAAGAGGGTGGTTTAAAATTGCCCTCCTATGTTAGACCTAAGAAGGTGATTTAAAACTGCCCTCATAGGTATAAGAGGGTAGTTTAAAACTGCCCTCTTCTTCTTACTATTTAAAAATATATATAAAAAAGTTAATATGTTGTAGATAGGCCTTTGTTTCTTATCGTACTTTTGCATTTGTAATTGTAAGCGCTTAATAAATATTTCCTTACGTAATCCAAGGCATTTTTTAATCTACAAAGCATAGGAATAATTGTTTGCTATGGAAAATTGTGGGTTTTTTCTTTTAATATTTATAATTCTAAAAGTTTGTTAGTTAAATTAATATGAGTTATAAATTTAAAAGTATATAAAAATCCGTCTGAATAATATATTTTTAAAATCTAACAACCTAAGGAATTTTAATATTCTAAACTTGAACAATTGAAATCAAGACTCCTTTTTCACAATGGTTCAAAAAAATCATGACCATAATTACAAGACCAGTGTGCAATCACTACCTAGAAAAAAGAGCAACCAAATTGAAGAAGTGAAAGCTCTGGAATTCTTGTGTTCGAAGCATGAGAGGTCTTTCACAATCCACAACATTGAAGTTGGAATCCTTAATAATGCAATACAATATGAGTTGTACTATTCCCAACAATGTTACCATTCCGTTCGGAAGCTGCATTGTCAAAAAATTATCGTAGCACAAGATGATAAGTTTCCACTTTTTAGCCATCTTCTCTATTTTGGCTATGCATGTATCTTCACACCCTCTCTTACACACATTTCCATGAAAAAAATAAAAAACATCCTTCACCATAAATTACTATTTTTCCACTTTACTATGTAAAACTTTTGAGGAAAATATTGCTAGGGAAAAAATACATAACTCTCAAACAAAACTACTAAGCAGTTTGAACTGCAAAATTAAAATTCAAACCTCAAATTAGGTGATGTAATTTACAGAACATTTTACTGGACTAAAGAAAAATGTTCTCCCTCCATAATAAGATATAGCCTAAACAAGGTCCTTTAAACTGCTTGGGAAAATGACATATTAGTCATGCTCCTAAAACAAAACAATTTCTAGTCCTCTGATAATATGAAAATAATTTAGTACTTCCTCACTAATTTGCAAATTTGAAAATAGCAATTTATAAGCTGCAAACCCTAAAACATCCCAAAGCATTGTAAGGCCATTGAAACCGTATATATACTTTTAACCAATGATGTATAGAATTTGAAAATTGACAGTAAATTGCTTCACATCAATCATGGGAAATCAGACTATATCATGTAAATAACACTAGTATGTCATTAACATTTTTTTATATAAAATATACTATTAAAATCCTACTACAAATACAAATTATCCATACTTACACTAAATCCTAATTTTTGAGCTTGCTGAAAAACAAAATCGATTTCAATACTCTACAAACTCCAATTTAAAATTAAGAAAACAAAAGAGGGAAACCACCATCCTGCTCCAGCCATTTATGCCAGGGTGTATTATTTTATCTAGAATTTGCATTCATACTCATAAATGCCATGTTTATCTTCTTACTTCTCGTACCATGCTTTATCATGTTGCTCTTTTTAGAAAGAGATATTGTTCGAGTTAATATTTGTATATCCTCCAAACTTCCCTAAGTAATAAAAAGAGAACCAATAATGAAAAAGTTGGTGTAGACACCAAAACAACACCAATCCGATTATGTGACTGCAAACACTGATCGCTTTGACAAACACAGCCCCCAGGGCAGCCCTCAGAGGTTAAATAGTGGTCTTAACCACTTTCATAGCAATTTTGTGAGGTCAAGAAGCAATTTGGCACACTTGGAAACTTTGCCCAGTATTCGTCTCACCCAGGGACGAATTCAAAATAGAATCCGTACCACCCCAGGACGGATTCTAAATTCGTCCCTGGGCGGGACGAATTCCAAGCTTAACGGGCAAAAAGGCAAATGGTGCCAAGTGGCAGCCCAGAAAAATCAGTTAAGGGCTCCTACCTTGCACGCATGTGTAAGTGGACAGAGGGGGCCATTAGAGGACTGTTACAAGAAGCATTTATCAAAGTTCAAGTCAATGAAGGACTCCCCTCCCTCATGGGAAGACAAGACTGCCACATGGCGCCTATGGCCAACACTTGGCATTGGTGCTTCCCTCCCAAAAGAGACCCCTTGGGTCTATAAAAGGTGGGACTTTTCTCACCCAAAATAGACAGGTTGAAGGAGTGTTCAAGCAACGAAGTGTTGTCGAATTGAAGACTCACTTGCATCCCCCTTTGTTCACCTTCCTACATCCATCAATCTCTTTTGCAAGGGAGGTTGTTGGGTGGCCTTTGGAAGCTCGAACCTTACTCAAATCCGACGCATGGACATCTGAAACTACCAATTCGCCGACCCCCCAATCCTAAAATTTTTTGGGCCCGTCCTTGGTGGATTGGCTCCAAAATCGAGGGCCAACGGTGGGAGGCCCACTTGGGCACCCCCGCACCTCCTAAGTCCTAATTTTAGTTTTTAAGCACTTTAGATTATTTTTTAGATTGCATTATGTGTTACTAGGTCTGATTAGTCTATAATTGCAATTTTGTAGCTTTTGGTCAGATTTTAGGGTGTTCTGTATTGCTTTGTCGTTTCGCTAACTTGCAGGTGTCAAGGTCAAATTCCTGAGGGTGGAGGCCAAATTGGGAAAATCTGACCATCTGGGTCGTCCCAAAATGGCCCCAATTACCTAACCCCCTATTTGCGGGGAGTTTTGCAGGTCCCGAGATCCGACATTGGAGCAGCAGCAGGTCGGTTTCTCCTACTCAGAAGAATTCGTCCCACCCAGGGACGAATTACAGTCAGAATTCATCCTGCCCAGGGACGAATTCCAGTTTAAGGTGGATTGGCCAGTTGCCTCAGTGGCAGTGGCCTTCTGGTAACTTTTTTTACTTTCTGTCAGGTTTTGAAGCAATTTGGATTCACTGTTTTCACGGTTTCAGGCAAATATTCGTATGCATATTTTGTTAGTTTTAGAGAGAGAATGCTTTTCATTTGCAACAGGTGTTACTAACGACTTGATCATTTCTTTGTTCGCAGGAGAAGCAGCAGAGGCGAAGAACTCATCGACATCAGCGACGACATCATCTTGGCCCGCCCATTGCAATCGTGGGCACGCGGAAGGAGGAATCATTCAGCGATTGTAATCAAACCCTATTTGCGCTCCTAGCCCCTGAAAAGGGAGGAGGCATTATTGTAACAGAGATCGAAGGAAATTAATGAAAGGGCTGTGTTTTTCTTTATCTTATTGCGTCTCTTCCAATGTGTCTCTTTTTTGTTTCATGCAATTTATATTTCTAGGACTTAAGCGTGCTTAACTTTGAATGCAATCGCACTTGGTGTTTCCTTTGACCGGAATCTCGTGCTTTCAGTTGGAGAAAACTTTCCCTTGCTAA
Organism: Wollemia nobilis; assembly: GCA_028583015.1. NCBI lineage: Eukaryota > Viridiplantae > Streptophyta > Pinopsida > Araucariales > Araucariaceae > Wollemia > Wollemia nobilis. The sequence goes on from JAQPPZ010005063.1 coordinate 66,376, forward strand.
TGATTTCCATTCATTGATGTTTCTTCTCATTGTTGTTGATGCTGTGCTCGCCACCAACTAGTGCTTCCACCATTTAATAAAAGATCATCTCACTGTAGAATTTACATCACAAACTAAATAATGATTTCTAGTGCACCATCTTTCAGAAAAATAAAAAATTAGCTATTAAAACTCAATAGCATCACTCATTCAATACCACTCTTTGGATCCCACTTTCAAAATCAATTCTAATTTCTTCATCATTAATATAAGCGCTCATTATATATCCTATAAATAACACCACTATAACATAAATAATTTTGTGAAATCCAACCTCATATGTAATAAAAAAATAAATTACAGGAAACTAAAAACCCAGCTAAGAACCTACTACATAAAAAGATAATCCTCCTCGAGTTACTCTCCACTTACAATTCATTTTATGAAAATAAACATTGTCTAAGAAACTCACCGCCACAAATATATCTCGACCCAAAATGCCATAAATAACCCAGCTGAGGCCATAGAGGAACACAACCAATGACAAAAGAAAATGGGGCAATCACTCTCATGGTAATCCAATGCCTTTTAAGATTATCCGATCCGCACAAGCCGTACGCTTCACGCAATGTAAACCATTTTCGCACCGCTTTTGAAAAAACATGGGGCAATCACTCTCATGGTAACGAATCCGCTTCAAATTTTTGCTTTCGCAATGAAGCCGACACAAACTTCTATAAAAACAAACATAGCACATAATATATTACTCCCCTCCAACTTGTCACAATCCCTGATGTTTTTATAATTTTTTGCTTTACATGGGTATAACAATAATTTAATTTAGTATGTTTTAAAAAAAATAAGTAAATATTTGATAGGTTTTTTTAAAGTTTTAAAAATTTTGTGGATTTTTTTTAAACAGAGATGATTTTAGATTTTTATTATAAAATTATTTTCTTTATATTATGTATAATCTAATTATAATAAAATTATGGAAAAAACAATCATCGTAACATGTATTCTTATTTAATTTATTTTGAATGTATAAATATATCAATGTCACATTATTCAATTTTTCTTGTACTTATTTCTATATTCATATGAATTTATATAAAATTAATTTTTCATAATTATTTAAATTTAAAATATATTTTTGAATTTTTTTTTGTTCTTTTTGGTTAGCTTGAGAAACCCATCAAAACTGAGTCTCCTCCCATTTAAATTTATACGAAAAAACAAAAAAACTTTTATACAACTCTAATAAGTTTACTAGTAAAAAACATAGAACTTCAAATAAAAGTTTTAATAATCCTAAATAAGAGTTTTAATAATCTAAAAATAACAAAATATATAATGTATACTCTATTAACTAAGTTTGACTCGATAAAGATAATGAAATATATTTTATCAAAATATTTAAATTTTATTTAAATTTATTTTTTCAATAAAATTTTAGTTTAAAAAATAAAAATAAAAAACATTTAATATTCAAGTTTCAAAGTAATAAAATTTATTTCAATTTATATTCTTATATTTAATTACGCTTGCTTCAGTATTTTGAAGTTCTAATGTTATATCACTTTTTTGTTATCTTAATGTAATCCTTTGAATAGGTATTTGTAACTTAATTCAATTATATTCTATAATGTTCTTAACCTTTATAATTTTATATAATCTCCATGTAATTATTTTAATATATGTTAATATAGTTTAAATTTTGGTATTTTAATATTATAATATTTTTAGTAATAAATGAATTTATTGTAGAATTAAGAGGATTTTCAATCATCATATGACAAAACTATCTATTTTAACTTACTTTGAATGTTTCATAGCTATTGAATGAAACATTAACTATTTTTATTTATCATTTATACATAAAAAAGTATTTTAAAATAAGTAATAATAACAAGAATGAAGCAAAGGACAAAGATGAAAAATAAGAAGAGAAAGGATGAAGGGAAGATGAACAATGTTAAGAGTAATCATCACTCATATTTCATTAAGTTAGGCTACCCATTCAGAAAGAAAAATATTGTATTGTTTAAAAGTGTTTTACCCAATAGGTAACCTTGACATGTAATCCTGAAATTCTCCTAAATAATGTAAGCATCCTAATACTACACCTATATGTATGCTTAAAATATATAGAAAATTATTTTTATTTTAATAGTTTTTGAAAGTAACACATTAGTTTTTTTTTTTTTTAATCGTAAAATACCCATTGTTTATTCTTCAAATACATGTATCTGAATCCGTGAAAATGTTAGGCCCCATATGAACATAACAATTGAATAACGATAGCCAATAAAGAGGAGGAATAAGAAGATATATGTTAGGCCCCATATGAACATAACAATTGAATAACGATAGCCAATAAAGAGGAGGAATAAGAAGATATGAATGAAATATAATTAAGAAGAAGAAAAATAAGGAATAATTAAAAGAGGAAGAGGATATTCATGAGAAAGGAAAAATAGAAGAATGAGAAGAAATGGATAAACAAAATAAATAACATGATTAAGAGAAATAAGAAAAAGAGGATAAATAAGAAAGTAAAAAGAGATAAAAATTTAATGCAAAATAAGAAGAGGAAGAGTAAGACAAAGAATAATAAGAAGAGAAAATGAAAGATAAAGAAGAATAAGAGGATGAAGAAGATGAAAAAAGAAAAATGATAATGTAAATTGAACCAAGAGGGACAAGAGGGGGAAAAGACCAAGATAAGAACTAAAATATGAATAATAGGAAAAGGAAAAGTAAGATAAGAACTAAAAGTAGAAGAAGGAGAATAAGTAGTAAAGGAGGAGAAAATGAGGAAGATAAGTAGAAGAATAAGATGAAGAGCATTAACATGAGGAAGAATAGGATAAAATAGGAAGAGAAAGAAAAGAAAGAGGAAGAATATGAATATACTTCAAGATATTAGATCTATTTGAGGCATGAGGAAATGAGATTGAAAAATAATGACATGTAGTTTTAACATTTATGAAAGAGGAAGAGGGGAAAACAATAAAAGGAGATAAGAAAAAAAGAAAGAATAAGAAGAGAAAAAGAAAAAGAAAAAATAATGAGGAGAAAGAAAAAAGTGAAAGAGATAAGAAAAGATTTCATTAAAATTTATAGGTGTTTGATAATATAGATAATATAGACATAAAAACTCACTAGTTAAAGCATATTCGATGGCATTGGACACATTATCATGATTTATTAGGATGAAATTTTATATATGATAGATAAATAATGTTTGATATGTTTTGAAAAATAATATTTTAATAAACATAAAAATAAATTAATTATAAAATATTTTAAAATAATACTATTCTAAAATAATCCTATTTAATTGGAAAATGAGCAAAGATTTTATTACCATAATCCAAGTCTTTAACCCTATGGATGAGTCTTGAAATTAATCAATAATGTTCAAAGAAAATTATAGGAAGTAAGGAGTTTTACATTATAATCTAAGGTTCTACTCCCATAGAAAAGCCTTTAATTTATCCAAGAGTTTGGAGCAATTAGTGAGAAACAACAAGTTTCAAACCATAAAAAAATATTTCAATCCTGTGGATGAACTTGATATTTAACTCAATAATTTTGTGGCAATTGGTAGGGATCTAGGAGTTCCACACCATATCCAAATTTTCAATATCATGGCTAAACCTCAACATTTAGCCTATAAATTAAAGTTCAACTAATGAAAATGTTTAGATCACAAAAAAGCCCATCATAATTCAATTCCTATAGATGTTATAATAGTATAATTTTTCATAATACCACTATGTTGATATCTCAATAGCATTATCACAATGTATATATCTAAAACCCATTTTTAATCTACATTTTTTTGCTAGATAATAAGGGGTTGTACTCGGGTCTCCCACCCTTGAAAAATTACATCTCTCTTATTTAGAGCTTGAGATTTTACAAATAGATACACTTCTCATTTCAATTGAGATGTTATAGCTAGAAACCTATATCATTTTACATAAAATGTCTAAATTCTTGATTTTTCATTTTCTAGATCTTTTAAAAATTTTGTATGAATACAATTACTTTAGAATTTAGCATCTATCTTGAAATTTTTCTATAGCAGCCTTCACAATGCCAAAACTTCATCTCTACTATCTATGCCTTGCATCTTAGTAGAGTAATATTTCCAAAACATCGCACTATCATAGTCCACTTTACCAAATCTAAATTACTAGTTTCCTTCCTCACTGAAGTCATAGCCCTTCATTGCTCTTCCCATCATTCAAACCCTAGTTGGAAAATATTTGCAATTTCATTTTTCATGACTTGAAAAATCATCACTTTCCTTGTTTCATATGGTTGTCTTCACAGTATCATATCTCCCTCAATATTGCTCAAATTTTGCATTTGACCACGCATTTTAAAGCTATTCAAATTTTGCACAAGGTGATCCAAGAATCAACTAAATCAAATAACTCTTCGTAAAGATATGGCTCCTAAAATATGAGACATTTTTTAGGAAAAAAATCTTAATCCTTTGCACTTTGAGATTTCATTTTTTGTGATTTGAAAAATCATCATTGTCCTTTTTTCAAATGGTTGACTTCATAAGATCATATCTCCCTCAATATTTCTTGGATTTTTGCATATGACCACCCACTTTAAAGCTATTCAAATTCTGCACAAGTTGGTCCAAGAATCAATTGAATCAAATAACTCTTCGCGAAGATATGTATCCTAAAATATGAGATATTTTTCAATAAAAAACCCTAATCCTTTGCACTTTGCAATTTTATTTTTCTCATTGTAAGAAGCCTTCCACCCTCATTTAGCCTTCCCAACCTTACACTCAAAATTCCAACCTCCTGTTGTTGCTCCTTCAGCCAGCCCAGCCTTCCACGCTCCTTCATCATTATTAGCCTTTCATGTTCCTTCAACCATCCTAACATTCCACCCAACATCCCAACGTTTTTATGTAGCTCCTTCAACCAACCCAGTCTTCCATGCTCCCTTAGCCTTACATTCCAAAGATCAACTCATCATTCAACCTTCCACGTTATTTCAACCTCCAACCTTCCACGCTCCTTGAGTCTTCAAATTTGTTAATCATTAAAACACTCAACCATTTGTCAAGCTCCTTAGAGAACAACCCTCATTATAAATTCAACATTACAATATAATTTCTTTAGTATAATATAAACATTCAATATACAAATTATAAACTTAATTATAACCAAACAATTATATTATTTAAAATTTAATAAATGTTAACAAATAAATACATGTTATTAATCTATACTTGATAAATGAACCCTAACTCCTATCACTTTACTTCCTATCCACCCTCGATAATCCTCAACAACGGCCTATCCTTTCTAACTATAAAATTAAACTCCTAAGAAATTTGGATTTCAATTTAGCCATCTAGATTCCACAAATGAAGAAAATAAAGTATAAATTAACAAAAATGGGTGCATGGATAATGAAACCCACTATAATAAGGGCTTCACGACCTATTATTTTATCGGTTGTTGAAGACATTACAACCAAGCTAAGTGTTCCTGCACAGATCATTCACACTTTTTTTAAGCCATGTTCACAATTCGTATCTATTATTGTCCACGTAGTCGACGCTAAAGATAGTAATGCGTCGGTGCACTTTATACAGGTTTTCGTATCGGCCACTAGAGGTGCTGTTGGTAATCATTCCTGAGAGCATTAAAATTAAAGACACAATAAACAAAATCTAAGGAAAGAGCAGGTTCAATTACTGCCCGTGCTTCAGACGAATTCACTACTGCCCGGTGAATTCAGCTTTTGTATATTCCGTTACTCAAAACCTGCAACTCAAATACTCCGTATGGATTAAATAAAAGGCTGAAGTAATTTTAAAACAATTTTCATAGAAAATGGTGAGGATGTTGTTTATTGAAAGTTATCTTACCAGGCGGTCGATTGGCTGGTAAAGAATTGATTCGGTTCTGCTCATCTTCTTGCCGAGTGTTGTCTGTCTCTTTTTTATGTGTTTCTCTGTTTTCTGGTTCGTTTTAAGTGGATCTCCCGATATTGCGGGTAGCCTTTGGGTAACATTTGGGTGTGCTGTTGTTTCCTTTCTCCTTTCAAGGGAAAGGTGGTTCTTGTTACTGGTTCTAAAAGGTCGAAGAACCTTTCAAATCTCTTCTTTTTGTAATATTACAAAAAAATTATCTTACCGAAAAAAATTGGTTACAATCTTAGTTTAGTAAAATTAAAACCTTAGATTTATTTAAATTTTTTAAGTGTCCAGTATTAAACCACTCATATGTTGTATTACTTTGATTGCACAGAAAGAAAAATTATTCATCGAAGGAATTAGGTAACTGTAACTGATCTCCAATATTGATTTCGAAAGCTTTTGATATAGGCTCGACTGCGGCCCATCCTCCGTTCTTAAGCACTTGTAATCCTGAGACGAAGCCTTGAAGAAGAACAGTCAGAGCATTCGGATCTGAATGCTTCGGTAAATCAAAGGTGAGGTCAGGATTGGGGCAGCGAGGATAATAGTTTATCGCCATGTGTTGTACGTGCTTTCCCATAGCTTTGTCAAGAAATTCTAGTTCGAGCCCCAGCCTCTCCAATATGGTAGCCAATAATAGAGTAGCAGGAACTGGTACCTCATCTGAATGAACAAAAAGGAGTACTGGTGCATGTATGATTCCCAGATAGAAGTAAAGAATATGAGAAGTATATGTCAATTTTCGAAAATAGAAGAAGAATTGGGAACGAGGAATTAGTAGAATTAATTCCATTGGATCAAATTGAGTTCTTGATGAGGACATCATGTGTTCACCTTAGAAATGGTTTGGTTCCTATTCCTACGATTAGATTTATATTTGCTAATAAAATAAACCTGTGTAAACTTGAGCCTTTATTCTCACGTGGATTTCTATTAGTTTTTAGAAAACCTTAAGTTAACGTCTAGTTTAAGTTAGCTTGATTTTTATTTAGTTAAACTCCTAAGCTAGCTTATTTGTTATTCGTTGTCTTCCAAAATCATGGTTTGATTTGGACGATCCGCTAAAATGTCATATATGGTGCTTATTTAAGCATGGAAAAAAAATGCAAATATCTTGGTTGGAACCTTTGCATTGGTATTAGAGCGTATGTTCTAATCAGTTGGGTTGCGAGGGGTTTTGATGCCTTGTCGTCGTATGTTTGAGATGCATTTGTTTCGAGGTGGACAGTAAGATTGCATGTTTTGTTTCTTTCCCACAGTAGGAAACCAACGACTCTCTCTCTTCCTCATTAAAGAATCCGCAGATCTTTAGAGAGTTGTAGTCCACCAACGCTTCCATGTTGGTCTCGTTGGACATGTTCCACGACACAAGAATGCTGACTATTTGACATCAGATGATAGCAAAGACTTTTCTCGTAACCAGATTTTCGTGCATTCGATGACATCTTCACCCTGGTAACTTAATTCTAACTTAATTCAATTATATTCTATAATGTTCTTAACCTTTATAATTTTATATAATCACCATGTAATTATTTTAATATATGTTCATATATTCTGAATTTTTGGTATTTTAATAATATAATATTTTTAATAATAAATGAATTTATTGTAAAATGAAGGGGTTTTTAATTAATTGTATGAAAAGATCATTTATTTTTATTTATCATTTATACATAAAGAATATTTTAAAGTAAATAATAATAACAAGAATGAAAATGCAAAGGATAGTAATGAAAAAGAAGAATAGCAAGGAATAAGGGAAGAGGAACAATGCTAAGTTTATTCATCACTCATGTTTTAGTAAGTCAGGCTACCTGTTTAGAAAGAAAAATATTGTATTATTCAAAAGTGTTTAACCTAATAAAAAAAACCTTGACATGTAATCTTGAAATTCTCCTACATAATGTAAGCATCCTAATACTACCCCTATATGCATGCTTAAAATATATAGATTTTTTTTTTTTTTAAAGAGTTTTTCAAAGTAACACATTAGTTTTTTCTTTTTTGTAAAATATCTATTGTTTATTTTTCAACTACATATTTATCCATGAAAATGTTAAGCCCCATATGAACATGACAATTGAATAACAATAGCCAAGGAAGAGGTGGAAGAAGAAGAGAATGAGAAGAGATGATAAAATATAATGAAGAAGAAGAAGAAGGAAGAATTAAAAGAGGAAGAGGATATTTGTGAGGAAGGAGAAATAGAAGAATGAGAAGAAAAGGACAAACAAAATAAAAAGCATGATGAAGATATAGAAGAAAAAGAGAATAAATAAGAAAATAAAAAGAGAGATAACTACTTAAAATAAAATAAGAAGAGGAATAATAAGACAAAGAATAAGAATTAGAGAAAATGAAAGAAAAAGAAGAATAAACCAATAAAGAAGAAAAATAATAAGGTAAATAGAAAGAAGAGGGACAAGAAGGGAAAATACCAAGATAAGAACTAAAAGAGGAATAATAGGAAAAGGAAGAGTAACATAAGAACTAAAAGTAGAAGAATGAAAATAAGTAGTAGAGGAGGAAAAGGAGGAAGATAAGTAGAAGAATAAGATGAAGAATAGTAACAGGAGGAAGGATAGGACATAAGAGGGAGAAAAATAAAAGAAATATGAGGAAGATGAATATATTTTAAGATACTAGATTTATTTGAGGCATAAAGAAATAATATTGAAAAAATAATGACACTTAGTTTTAACATTTATGAAATAGGAGGAGAGGAAAATAATTAAACAAGATAAGAAAGAAAGGAAAGACTAAGAAAAGAATAAAAAATAACGAGAGAAAGAAAAAATTGAAAGAGAGAGAAAAAAAGATTTCATTAAAATTTATGTGTTTGATAATATAGATAATGTAGACAAAACAAAAGTCACTAGTTAAAGCATATTTGATGACATTGGATACATTATCATGATCCATTAGGATGTAATTTTATATATAGGATAAATGAATAACATTTGATATATTTTGAAAAATATAAGTATAATAAACATAAAAACAAATTAATTATAAAATATTTAAACATAAAATTATTTTAAAATAATCCTATTTAATTGGAAAAAGAGCTTAGATATTCTTACCATAATCCAAGACTTTCACCTCTATGGATGAGTCTTGAAATTAATCCATAAGGTTCCAAGCAAATTATAGAAAGCAAGGAGTTTTTCATTATAATCTAAGGTTCTACTCCTAAAAAAAAGCCTTTAATTTGTCCAAGAGTTTTGGAGCAAGCAGATAAACTATAAGTTTCAAACCATAAACAAATATTTTAATCCGGTAAATGAACCTTGATATTTTAACTCAATAGTTTTGTGGTAATTGATAGGAAACTAAGTGTTCCACACCATATCCAAGTTTTCAATGTAATGGTTGAACCTCAACATTTAGCTTATAAATTAAAGTTTAACTAATGAAAATGTTCAAATCACAAAAACCCATCATAATTCAATTTTAATTCAATTTTCATAGATTTTAGAATATTATAATTTGTCATAATATCACTATGTTGAAATATCTCAATAATATTATCACAATATAATACATGAAAAACTCATTTTTGATCTTATAAAATTCAACATTGCAATATTATTTCTTTGATAGAATATGAAAATTCAATGTGCAAATTATAAACTTAGCTATAAACAAACAATTATATTATTTAAAAATTATTAAATTTTTATAAATAAATACAAATTATTTTTTAAAATGTCATATATAAAAATTACATTAGCTCTTACCCTGTAACCCTCGATATTAAATTCTATTCTTATACAATATAATCCCTTTTTATTCTTAATAAATAAACTGCTATCATTGTACTTCCTATCCACCCTTGATAATCCTCAGCAACAGCCTATCCTTTCTAACTATAAAATTAAACTCCTAAGAAACGTTGGATTTCAATCCTTTCTACCTATAAAATTAAACTCCTAAGAAACGTTGGATTTCAATCATTTCTAACTATAAAATTAAACTCCTAAGAAACGTTGGATTTCAATTCAGTCATCTAGTTTCCACAAATGAAGAAAATAAAGTATAAATTAACAAAAATAGGTGCATGGATAATAATACCCACTATAATAAGGGCTTCACGTCCTATTATTTTATCGGTTGTTGAAGACTTTACAACCAAGCTAAGTGTCCCTGCACAGATCATTCACAATTTTTTTAAGCCATGTTCACAATTCATATGTATTATTGTCCAGTAGTCGACGCTAATAATAGTTATGCGTCGGTGGACTTTATACGGGTTTTCGTATCGGCCACTAGAGGTGCTGTTGGTAATCATTCCTGAGAGCATTAAAATTAAAGAGAGAGTAAACAAAATCTAAAGGTGAGATGCGCTCATATCCACACGCCACTCGCATTATAAATGTGTTCTCGTGGAATCCTTTTACCTTTTTAACTCTACCTTTAGTGACATAAAGTGATTGCTAACAAGAGCAGAACCAGCAATCTTACCTCGGTGCAGTATCTGCTAACAATTTCTCTGCATTCACATGAGAAAATATATTCTGATTCGCATGAGAAGTATACATATGATAAAGAGAAATAGCTGCGGAAGAGATATATATACCTGTAAGATGGAGGTTGTGAAGGCCAGGCGTCTATATATTCTTCTAAAGGATAACAATGATGCATCAGAAAGTCTCTCCAGTTATATACTTTCTCTTTCTGAACGTTGAAGCTAGTTGACAAGCGCACCACGCCAGAAGGGTCCTCAGAATAAAATTGCTGTCCTTTGCAACTTCCAGAATGCGGTTGATAACCGTCCCAGGCACCCCGAGGTTCACTATCTGAAGAAAAACATGCCAAGAAAAGGACGGAAGTAAGTTTCCCTATTAATGGTGTTTGTTTTGGGAACCCGGATTGTGGGATATTCCAAGAACAAACTAGGAAAAAAGCAAATTTGTCTTTCTATATACATGAGGCCAGTGGTTTCTTCGTCCGTACAAATTCCGAAGGACTGGTGATCGGCTCACAATGATGAGGATATAAATCCTGATCCCTCATACACCGAGGTGATGATGATACAAATCCCGAGCAACATATGATCTCCTCAATCCCGAGCAAGTCCTCTCACAACTGGTCAACAATCCCGACGAACTAGTGGTCCCCTCACAACTGATCAACAATAATGAGGTGTATAGGCTTCTTGGGAGCAGCCCCTCTTGTTTGAATACTGTACTTGGCTGTTATTAAAAATAGTGTGGATGTGTCCCCAAAGGTTAAGTGGATTGGTAGTTGTTTGTTTGGCCAAGCACTTACAAAAAAGAGACTTAGACTTAGGTTTAAACCTTAGGAGCATGCATGTTGCAAAAGTAGTAGTCTGATCTGAATCCTTTGAATGTGGGAAGACCAAAATCGATAATACTAATCTCGAGTGACTAGTGATCCCCTTCAAGCAAGATCAACAAAAACAAGTTCGTATAAACGTGTCGGAAGAAGCCTCTGTAATTTGAACAGTACACTTGAAAGTTACTAAAATAATGTAAATATAACCAACTTCTGGATGTAGCCCTCTCCTACGTATAAAAAAAAGTGGTCTAAAATAATTTCTACTTTTTTATGCACTAATCAATAGAAGATAAATGAGCAAAATAAGATTTCTAAAAAGGCCAATTGTATGGTTTTACGTGGTAGTTGTAATCACTCAAAGGCCAAAACTACTAGCTGAAGCAAATTAGATAATCTACTTGAGTCAAGAAAAAGCCTGGAAAAATCCATCTTCTTTACAAGCACGTTGGATCTTCTGGATGACCAATTGTTTGCTAGGGCCGTTGAGATCACTTTTGCCATGGCCGCTGCTTCGTCTTCTTCTCCTTCTCTCCGAAAGGTCTATCTGGTGCACTCAACCATTGTATGCAAAATGAGGGGCGATGGGCGTTGCACACGTGTATACGTGTAAGAAAATTAGAGGAGACTATAATAATGGGAAGTTGCACCGACACATCTGGCCTATAGGCTTGTAAATTTGGAATTTATAGTGTCAAAGTAATATGGCAGAAGCACATGGTTTTACTAGTTTAGCCAACGGATTCGAAGCCACGCCAGCGCTGAAGTTGAATACCTGCACTTCAAGCGGGCAGAGACGCGCGTCACAGGATACAGAAGCGGAGTGATTCATGGAATGATGTCATCGATTGGTTTTAGTAGACTATACGTTTCGGCGCGTAGTTGGTCTTGTCGTAACGTGGAGAACATAGTATGTTAAAGTGGTACCGTCGATTTTAAAAAAACCCGTCTTTTGACTGTGGCGCCTGTTGTTGACGATGATAACATGATATGCTTTGGGGCTTTGTTAGCTAGCTAGGTGTATGAATATGGATAGAGATGGACCACACATTAGATATCTTAGGATTGATTATGTTTTAATATTTTATTATAATCAAGGGATATAAAATTATATTGTATATGGGTAGTTGAGATGGATCATACATAATTTAAGGTTGATTATATTTTAATATTTAATTATAATAATATATAGAATAAAGGTTTAAGAAGATGAGTATATAAAGAAAGAATATTGGCATTGTAATCAAGTAATTTATATAAGTATTTTTGTAACAATTTTGACTTTTGAAGTGGATTTGGAGTGATTCTTTACTTAAGGAGTATTATTGGTGTTGCCATACATCGAGGATATTATTTTTATTGGTGTCTATGGATTTTTTTTTGGTTACATAAGAGAGTTCATCACAACCACACTATTTTTAGTAATCGACAAGTGCAGGGTTCAAACCACAGGGTTTGCTCCGACCAAACCTATTCCACCTCGTTATTGTTGATCCAACATGAAAAGGACCATCAATCGCTCGGGCCTATTATTGTCAATTTAGCATGCACTCAAAGGATTCAAATCAGACTACTACCTTTGCAAATAGGCTATCCCTAAGGTTTGAACCTGGGTGTCTTCTTGGTAAGTGCCTGCCAGACAAGCACTTACCAATCCACCTAGTCCTTAGGGGCATGTCTATGGATTGTTATTACGAATATGAATTGTGGGTGATTGATTTGATATTTATGCATATTGGTGTTTGTTTCATTCTTAATAAGAATAGGGGTTCTTAACAAGTGGTATTAGAGCAAAGATTCTAGTAAAATGGGGATTGTGTTTTTTATAGATTGTAAAATTAGGGTAATTTTTTCAAAAAAGTCTAATCTTGCATGAGCTATATCTTTTTCCCAACAATTATAATCAAAATATTCTTGAATCATAGTGTAGATTGTTTTGAATACTACAAAAATGACTAATCATACATTAAATTTTGATTAGTATTAGAGTTATGACTATTTGAAGTTGGGTTATCAACGTTGTTTTTTGGCTATGCAAAAATTCATCAAAAAAGAAAAAATAGTATCTCAATCCTACAGCTCGATTCAAACCATTCTTGTGTCATTTTGTTCAGAATTTAAAGAGTTTTAAAACAAGTGGTCATATGAAGGAATCTAGACAATATTGAGGTAGATATGACCTTGTGAAGTTAACCATCCGAAATAAAGGTAGTGACAGTTTTTTAAATCATGTCTTTTCATAAAATAAAATTCGAAGATATCTCTTGGTTGGGGTAATCAAATTAGTTGCAATTTATTTTATTCTGAAGAAAAATTACAAATCTAATTGTTTATAGAAATGAATAGATGAGATTTGATCAATTTTATTTGTGATAAATCCCAATTTATTAAACCTAAGTTGCTTTGAGAATGTTTTTTTGAGTTGAGGTCATGGAGTTGCAAATATTTTATGTGATGGTATTAATATTTATATTCTTTGATGATTTGCATTATGGAGTGAAGGATATTTAAATACAATGCATTGCCTAAATTTAGCATAACCAAATATAACCAATCCTACTACCCTTGACCGCTAATGGATCTCATATACCATGTGTTGAGTGGTTTCACTCAACTTACATTCACATTATCTATGATGTAATAATTCCTAACATTCCCCCTTATTACATCATCTAGAGTTTATTGGAGAGGAAACTTCAAAATGCTTCTGAAGAGACAAAAATGCAACACTAAACAATATAAAATAATTTGAACTCAAAGAACACAAAATTGCACAATGAATGATTTTATATTAATGGGGGAGCCTAAAAACTCCATTGTTACAATGAGGATCCTTGAATCCTTTGATACATATTTTACAATGGCTAGGGTTCTTCGAAACCCTAGCAAAAACAACGTTGGTGGTGTCTTCAAATGCATCCTTGCTCCCAATAGAGGTGAGTGGGCTTTTAGTTATCCAATGTCGGGCCACTCTAGCTTAAGCAACTGTCCAATATTGATGTCACACTTCCAGATATGCACACACTAAAACAACAAATGAGTTAGTAGCACCTGTGAGGGCTCCACAATGTGAGACCCTCTATAATCAACCAAAAAACCTCTATAATCAACCAAAAAATCCTAACTATCTATTGTAAATAACATGAACAAAACTAAAAATCCATGTAATAAAATAACAAGCAATAATTTCACCTTACGTATTTGTTGTCTTTTGATCTGATAAAGTTTGTTGTAGTGAATCAGTGCGGTGATACCCTAGCATCACCCAGAGGCTAGGGGGACTTCAGAATCTCTAGTGTGAAATGCTTGCGAGCGCTCAACAGTTGTAGGAAATGGGTGCTTGATAATGGCAGAGGGTGCCCAAAGGCACTTAGAGGTAGGAAAGGAAGTGCCTAGAGGTTCTCGGGGATGATAGGAAGCACCCAAGGCATTTTATGGTTGAGGGGGAAGTTTGTAGAAGTAGATCTGGCTGAGCGAAGGAGAGAGTGGTGGATGCGAGGGCTATGGCAAGTGATTATGGAAGGGAAGAGTACTTGGATACTCTAGGGAACTCTAGCGGCAACTTCTTTAGATTCAAAATATGAATTGCTTAGGGATTGAGCCATCAAAATGATTCCTATTAATAATCCAACCTAGGGCATACTTAGGGTTTCAATGACACTAATCGTGTGGCTAAGATAAAAGCATATCGGAGGGTGGATATTAAATCTAGGGTGTGGCATGGATTAATATGGATGGATGACTAGGATTAAGTGAAATCGGATGGTTGGGATTAATTCACTTATATAAACATATATTTATTAAATATATATAAAATATTAATATTTAAATATATATAAAATAAATATATATAAATATATGAATAATGGATGAAAATAGCGAGAAAGTTAGGATGAACGATAAGTAGCTAGGTTTTGGTATCTATAGATACCCCTTTTTGTACTGCATTGCATGAAACACAATGTAGTGCAAAAATACAAGACACTTGTTTTAACTAGATGCAAAAGCAACTTCTCTTGGGATGTGAAACACGAGTTTGGAGATAAAATAATGAAAGAATTTGGAATTTTGTGTAGCTTACCCCCTTAATTGGCAAATGATTTTGCGGATGAATCTCACAAGCCAATTGAAAAATCTGTGCAAATGAATAGTGGATGATGTGATATGAGATACTTTATTTGCCCTAACGATGTAAAGAGGATTGGTGAAAAATGTGAAATAATGCATCTATTTTGTCCCAATAGATGAAGGGTTTTGTAAAAATATGTGATGGAAAATATGTCTATTCTTACCCTAATATATGAAGGGATTTGTGATAGATGTGATGCAAAATGTGTATGTTTTTGCCCCAAAATATGAAGGGGTTTTCCAAGTGCGTATGACATGATCATGTATTATGTATCCCATTGTGGGAAAATTTAGAACCAGTTGTGATTGCCACAAATTTTGGGTTATCAGATGCTTTTGAAGAATATACCTTCTGACATTGTTGATATGCAATGATGAATATGAAAAATAAAAATAAAGGGAGTCAACTTCGGAGGGTCAACTAGTGATTGTATGATAATTCCTATGATTGAAACTAATCACCCTATTTGAGGCTAGTCACCATGATGACTATCAAGGAAATGTGTAATGATGCAATTTGATTTTATCCATGTTTTAAGCCCCATGAACTAAGCCATCAATGACAACTTTGTGCAAATTATTCTTGGTAAGGTTTCACTCAAAATGTGAAGTACCAAATATCATTGTGATTTTGAACAATAAAATATGGAATGATGAAAATTACTAAGTGTCCTTATGGTAGGCTCTTCATCTTACCAAATTGCATGGATGCAAATTGCTGCAATCGCCAAGTATATAGAATAACCCACTAGATACAAGGCTCACTTGAATGTTGTTTGAACTTGGCAAATATGCAAATGATGATGTGGAATGATATTATTATGATGTATGAATGATTAGGATGATGATTGTCATCGTTTTGTGAAGATTTTGACCATTTTGGGGTGCTTTTGTAACTTGTTAGATGAATTTGCAATATGTGGTTGCAAATGAAATTTATATGTCCAAATTAGTTGAAATCTTCACAAAAGCTGATAAAATAATGGAATAGATGCATGGATGCAATTTGGAGTGATTTGATGGGAAGAAGCCACTATTTTGTGAAAATTTATCTTTTGTCAAATTTGATTCCAAACGCCTGTTGGTGCTTTTGTCTTATAGAAATGTCTGCCAATGTTTGGGCACTCTACAAATATCTAGGTGCATCTCAAGTTGCTTGAAGCAGCTATAAATAGCTACCAAGATGAGAAACCAAGCTCATTTGTGCATTTGAGAGTTTGAGAAGCTGCATTTGGTAGAGCAGAGTGAAGTGAGGTGAAGTGACTTAGGCATGAAAGCTATGGCAAAAAAAGGAGTAGGTGTGGAGGCCAAGTATGATGCTGGAGTGTGAACTACTAAGGTAATTTCCTTTTTGTTTTTTTGTGTTTTTTTTATGTGAAAAATGAGAAGTGTTTTGTGTTGTGTTGTAGCTTAGGATTTTGGAGGCTCAACATCGGTTCTCACCTCTCATTCCTGGAATGAGGAAAATGATTCCGGATGAGGAGTGGGAGTTGTTTGAGGATGTGCGACTAGTGAAGGTAGCTTAGGTTGATGTGGTAAGGGCTGACGAGGGGTACCTCTTTGCCCTGGCGGAGAGGTGGGATGCGGATAGGGGGAATTTTTAGCTCCCCACAAGAGGGGTGACCATTACCTTGGAGGATATATATTGCATCCTCAAGGTGCTAGTGGAGGTAATCCAAGTTGAGGTTGGGCACATTTGAAAGATAGAGATGATGAAGATGTTTGGCGATGGTACGCAGGGTGTGAGGGTGGGGAATGGAGGCATACCTTAGTTATCCATGTATGTGGACAAGGATTTGGATGCCCTCCATGCCTTGGTAATTTTCATGTTGGCAACATTATGATCCCAAAAATTATTGGGTGCAGGTTCCCTTGGAACCTTAATAGGAGTAGTGAGTGATATGCACACTAGGCGATAGGTGTATGCATGGGTTCCTACCTTATTTGTGTAAGTATACCAGAAGCTTTATGAGGTGACGAGGTGGGGGAGCAAAGTATTGGGGTGTAGCTTGTTGTAGTAGTGTTGGGGATGGGATCAATATAGTGTGGCTCGACTGGAGGGATTACTAGTAGCAATCTTGGGTAGGGGGTAACCCTACGCTAAGATATAGGTGTTGTCCGAGGAGGTACAACTAAGTTGGCCAGTGTGGACAAGCCAGTGGTACCAAGATATATGGGTTGGGTTGACATCCACCCAAGTGATATGGATGTTGTGGTGGGCTTGTAGGTGTACCAGGTATAGAGAGAACTTGTGATGAGTACGATAGGCTAGGTGGGTGGTTAGGTGATATCAAAGTGAGGCTAAGTACTTTCAGTTCTTATGAGTACTTTGATAGTTTAGCTTGATGTAGGAGGTCCCAAATGAGCCAGTGCGGTATATGAGGCATCTTGAGGAGGTAGGTCTACCATACGTAGAGCCATGGAGTGTGGCCTATGAGGATGATAAAGAGGTAGATCTCCCAAATGTAGATGATACTAGGAATACCACGGAGTATGAGGAATGGTTTATCGCACATCCACCATGGGAATTGCTTCAAGTGGTGGCTGATGGGGATGTGATGAGGCTAGGGATGAGGGGACCTAGGAGGCCCCCAAGCGACATCGACACCTTCAATAAAATAGTTGAATGAGGAGGACTAAGGGGGTGGCTAGGTAGGCTCTTGAGAGTGTGGGAGATGATGGAGATGGAGATGATGCGAAAGAGGTTTTAGTTGGGCCTCTAGTTTGGAGTGAAGAGGATTGGACGAGACTAGAGCAGTAGGTGGTGGAGCGAAACATGAGGATCATAAGGCTCTAGGCAAAGATAGTAGAATGGGAGCACCAACATAACGTCAACATAAAACATCTTCGATCTTGGCATATATATTAAGGCACTGGAGGATAGGTTTATGGAAAATTATATTCCACTTCCAGATCCTCCAACCTCATATGTATCTGAGGGTGCTAGGCGTAGACATTCTAGGCATAAATCTAGGTCTAGGGCTCCTACTAGGTCATAGGGATCCTCTTGGAGGGTGTAACTTAGTGCTTAGATGCACTTTTTTGTATATGAGCCTTGGTTCTCCATTGTATATAGCCTTTTAGCACTCATTTTACATGCAATATTTATACATATATATATACATGGATTTTAGCTTTTGTGTTATATTTGTTTATGTGAATGCTTTTTGTGGAATGCTTTTGTATCAATGCACATGTATATGGATGATTAATGCATGTGATAATGTTTTATGGGTGATTAATGCAAGGTAGAATGTATGGATGATTAATGCAAGATATGGAATATGAATATGTGCTAATGATCATTTATATTTTAGATCTTGTTTGTCCATTTTTCTAGCATTGTTGTTTAATCAGGGGCACCAAACTTGGTGGCATGTGGGGTGAAAGACTCATGAACTGACATGTATGTTGACATGGAATAATATATGGATGTTGATATGGAAAACTAACCGTTTTGTAGAGAATCAAACATATTAGTGGTATTAAACAAACTCACTAAAATTGCCTAATCCCTCTAGGACTAAATGTGTGTGTAGTGAATTCATTTACTGAATCAAGAGCATGGTAATGAGTCAAGGCAATCAAGAACCATTATGAGTGCAAGTGAGTTCATTAACTCATCTTGAGTAAATTGGGTAAACATGTTATGGATGATATAAAGAAGCTAGTTTATCTGTATGTGTGATTAGAGGTCTCTTTAAAAGATATATTTTGCCATGCATGAGCCTACTCTGCTGCCAATCAAGCGTCTATAGCTCCGGTGGAGGCTAACTCCATAGTTCATGATTTTTTTTTTTTGATTTCTTAAGTTTTAGGGATGACTACCTAACCGTATAACTAGATATGTAGTACGATCCTTACAACCTAATGATCAATGGTGTGTGAAGTAAAATATTTAGAGTTTTGTTAGGGACTTTTTTCCTATCCTTTCTTTTATTTTTGGAATTGTGATATTGGTGAGAACCACTATTTTAGTGTACTATGTTGCATGATGGGACTAGAAAATATGACCCTTTTCACTTCGAGGTTCATACCAAGTATGGTGTTATCCCTCTTTGACTCAAGATATTTTTAAGATTTAAAATGGTGTTTGGTTCAAGAATATTTTGGAGTCAATTCCCATAACTCAATATTTTCTTAGTGAATATGTGTAATGGTCCTAAAAATAACTCGACATGTATTTTGGAGTTTTCTAAAAATACTAGGAGTGGTTGAGTGCTCGAAAAAACATAGGATTTTTATGAAAATGTAATTTGTGAGAATGGCAATTTGACTTGGTGGAATTCTATGGATGATGTTGTGAAGGTGCCCCTGATTAAGGCAACATGATTTTATTTTAGAACAAATTAAAACCTTGAACTTAATAAATGATCCCTAATATGAAATTTGCAATGTGGTGGAGTGTATGAAATGCAATGTGTGTAGATGCAATGTTTGTGAAATTTGGAATGCAATATGAAATATGTGTTAATGCATTGTTTTTGGAATGAAGTGTATATGCAAAGGAAATGCAATGTTGTGAATGAAATGTATGCAAATGTTTTTGTGTATTAGCCATGTATATATACATATATAGAAATCAAATCATGCATAGAATGCTCTCAAGTGTATGACATTAAGTGGTTTGGATTATTCCTCTTCCTCTAGACTAGAAAGCCTATAAGTACCATTACCCACTCTTTGATTAACAATGTATGGACCTAACCAATTAGCCATGAATTTACCATGAAGATGCGGTAATGCATTGGTATTTTGTTGGTTCTCTTGAATGGCAATATCTCATACTTGGAATTCATGTAGATGAACTTTGGTATTGTAATAACATTTAAGGTGGTCTTGATAAACTCGTAAATTCTCTAAAGCAATGAATCACCTCTCATAAAGAAGTGTGAGTTGTTCAAGACATGATTTTATAGCAATTTTATCATCAATGAATTCCTACAAATAAATTTGCAAGGAGGAGATATCAAGCTCAAGAAGCATTATTTCTTCATCTCCATAGACCAATGAAAATGATGTTGCCCCTGAAGGCGTGTGGATCCTTGTTCGATAGGCCCATAATTCCAAGGATTTTTGTGTATGCCAATCTCTATGATTTTCATTGAAAAAATTATTTAGAATAGAAATTAAGGTCTTGTTGAAAGCCTCAATTTATCCATTTGCTTGTGGGTAATAAGGAGTTGAGAAACTATGTTGAATGTTATATTTCTCACAAAGTGCTCGAACATCCTTTTTATTGAAGGAGTTGCCATTATCTGAGATGATTTTTTAAGGGATACCAAAATGACAAATGATGTGGTGAAGTATAAATTCCATAATTCTAGGTCCTGTTGTACTGGTTAGAGGAATTGCATCAACCCACTTTTTAAGGTATTCAGTGGCTGTGATGATGAATGTATGTTGTCCTGAGGAAGGAGGTGAAACTTTACCAATTAGATCTAGATCCCATTGTGAAAATGGCCAAAGGCTTTGAATAGGTTGTAAGGCTTGTGATGGTACATGAGTTAAATTAGCATGCTCTTGACATTTCTTGCAATGTTTAACATAAGTGCAAGAGTCACATTCCATTGTGGTTCAATAATAACCCATGCATAAAATACACTTTACAATGGCCATTTCACTAAAATGACCATCACAAGTACCATCATGGGCTTCAACTATGGATATTTGTGCCTCACTAGACTTGAAACAATGAAGGAGGACTCCATCGTAACCATGTTTATACAAAACGTCCCCTAAGAGAACAAAATGAGCTACCTTTTACTTAAAAATGTGTTTGGTAGTTCGAGATATGTCAAATGGGAGTTTTTCAAACTTGAGAAAGGCTACTATCTACCTTAACCAAAGCTCATATGGATATGACTGGGTAAAGCAAACATCCTTTTCATCTTTAGAATTAGCACAAATAATTAAAGATTTAGAGACCATTGAAATTATAAGGAGCTATACCTCCCCAAAGGAATCTTTTGGAATCAGTGATCCAAGGGAGGCCATTGCATCTACAAATTTATTAGTCAAATGTGGCAAACTATTGACTTCATACCAATAAAACTTAGAGCACAATTTCATTGCTACTTCATGATAAATCTTAATGGTAGGTTCTTTGCATTGGTATTCTCCAATAATTTGCTTAACAACAAGTTGAGAATCACCAAATATCCTAATATGCTTAATGCTCATAGCTATAGATGATTGAAGACCTAAGATTAAGCCTTCATACTCTGAAGTGTTGCTTGTGCATTAGAAGTCGAGTTTGAATGATAAGGGAATGGGTACCCCCTAGGGTGTATGAAACACGACTCCAACACCTTGACCTTTCATGCACTTAGATCCATCAAATAATAGTGTGATATCGATGTCTTAATTTGGAATAACATATTCTTCTTTCTCAATGATAGTAAATACCGAATCATTTGGGAGCTCAATAATCAAAGCATGATCACTAGGTAGTGGAGCTTTCACAAGTTGATTGACTATTACCTAACCTTTAATGGATTTTTGGCTAATGAATTCCAAGTCAAATTCAGTAAGGAACATTATCCATTTAGTGGTGCGGGTGTTATTGTAAGTGTGGGGCATCATATATTATAGAGGATTTTCTCTAGCTATGACACATGTTGTGTGACTAAGCATGTAATGTCAAAGTTTCTTAGTGGTAAAAACCATTGCTAAGCACAATTTCTCTACATAAACGTATCTGGTTTCATATCTTACCAATGTTCGACTAATGTAGTAGACAACTTACTCTCAATTTTCCTCATTTTTTTGCACAAGCATTGTCCCTAATGCAAAGTCCATTGCTAATATATAAATATATAAAAGGACCCTCAGACGAGGAGGATCTAATGCTGGCAGAGAAGATAGGTATTGCTTAATGTCACCAAAGACATTTTGACATTCATCTATCCAAGAGAATGACACCCCCTTTTGTAGTAGGTGATTGAATGGCCTACATTTATCAGAAAGTTGTGCAATAAAATGATAGATTGATTGTATATTTCCTTGTAAACTATGTAATTTATTTAAGTTATTTGGGGGAGGCATCTCCATGATGGCCTTGACCTTGTTAGGGTCCACCTCAATGCCTATTTTGGAGATAATGAATCCTAGAAGTTTGCTCGATGTAACACCAAAGACATATTTATTGGGGTTAAACTTTACATTATGCTCTAGGAGTCTGTCAAAAACATTTTTCAATATACCAATGTGTTCTTGTCGAGTTTTAGATTTAGCCAATAGATCATCCACATAGTATTCGATAATATTATGCATGTAGTCATGGAAAATGTATGTCATGGCACGTTGATAAGTAGCTCCTACATTTTTGAGGTCAAAGGGTATCATCTTGTAACAAAAAGGTCCCCAAGGTGTAGTGAATATTGTTTTGTGTTAGTCATCAAGATTTATTCAAATTTGGTTGTATCTTGAAAAACCATTCATGAGTGAAAGCATTTCATGTCCAGTGTAGGTTTCAACAAGAGTATCGATGTTTGGGAGAGACTACTCATCCTTAGGACATGCTTTGCTAAGATCTCAAAATTCAGTGCAAATGTGTATCATCCCATTAGGTTTGTGAATAGGTACCATATTTGAAAGCCACTCAAGATAGTTGATAAGAACTATGAAGTTCACATCTAAGAGTTTTTGAAGCTATATTTTTACCAAGAGGGCCACGATAGGATGCATTCTCCTATGTTTTTGTTTTATCGGCTTAGCATTAAGCTATAAGTTGAGATTATGGAAAACCAAACTAGGGTCAAGACCAAGCTTGTCCTTATAGGACCATGAAAATATGCCATTATTCCTCTTTAGGAGAGTAATTAATTTCTCTTATTCATCGGGTGATAAAAATTTTCCAAGCTTGACAATCTGGGGATTTTCCTTGTCTGAACTAAGGTCGACATCGATAGTATCTTCAATGGACATGTGGGAACTTTCCTAAAGTTGATGGGGCATAAGGATCACATGAATTTCATATAAGATGTCATAAAAATCTTATGAATTATCCTCATCTATATCTGCTTGGAAAACCTCAATATATGAAGGTGAAGGTGAAGGTGAAGGCAAAGGCGAAGGCGAAGGGGATGGAGGAATGTAGTTGGTTGAAGCCCTTAAAAATTCCTCAGAAAAGACAAAATCAAAAAAAGGATGGAAGCAAAAAAATCCGATGCATATCAATGAGACTTATGTCACATGAAATTAGATTATCCGGATTGTATGGATTATGGAGCGGGGTAAATAAATCAACAAGATTCATGTTGACTTATGGGCAAGGTGTATAAGCTTGGATAGAATGGATGGGACTTAGCAATTGGTGCTAGGAGCTTGGTTAAGTTGAACAACAAAAAGCAACACAAATAGATGTATTTATCTAAATGCTATACACATGAAATGCAAAGAAAGAAAATGTTGTTTTGTTTATTTTTTATTTTTTTTGGGTAGTGGTGAAAACCATTGTTGTTATGTTATGTACATATGTTACAAGTTGGCTTATGAAATGGATTAATGGAATGGAGGTGGTGGTTTACCATTAGGGATGGCTCATTCTTGTGGAAGAAGCAAGTGAAATATGGGCTCATGGATAAGGAACATGTTGAGATAAAACTCATCTTGTTCGGTATGGGGAATAATGAGATTCAATTATTCTTTAGATCATCCGAAATTATCGACATAAGTTTAAATTCTTCATATATTTTATCATCAAAATCATCGAGATGAAGGGCGTCTTCTCCTAAATTTAGATTAAGCCTTTGGAAGTCTTGTTCAAGAGAAGAGGTGGTGGAAAGTGGTTGAACGATCATGTACTTCTTGATATGGAACATCAATAGGCTATGACACTCCCTATTCATGCAATCCTAATCCATGACTTTGCCAATTGACTATGTAAAAATATCAATATGGAAATCCCAATATGTTTGGGATATTTGCAAGTGCTGGTTGTTTGGGTTCCTCTAGGGGAGTTGGACATGATGAAGAATCAATCCCCCCATACATAAAATTTATGTTATTTGGATCTGAACCCATGTTTTATACTGCTCCTATGGCTAAAGGTGGGTCATATGGGTAACCAAAATCCTTAGCATTAGGAATTTTGAGGGGTGTGATGGTGATGTCTTGGACCACATATTCACCAATACTAGCATTAGTGAGGTGAACATCGACTTGGGAGGATATGGGAGGCCCATAGTTGGATGATGGCTCAAGAAGTGGTGATTATGGGGATGCCTCACAATCTATCAATTTGACTTGTAAAACATTAGGTGATGGCAATGGATTGGTTTGGGAAGGCTATTGAATGGATGATGATGATTAAGTAAATGACAATGATGTTTATGATGTGGATTGAATGTGACCACATGTACATGTAGTCAATGGTGAATATGATGGGTGTATGGGAAATTGATGGATATTGGTGATAGAGAGATTCTCAGGAATGGGAGCTTTTTATGAGGAAATTGGTGAAATGGTAGATGTATTGGCTGATGGTGAAATGAAAGGTGAGTGGAAGGAAGCATGGACTCATAAGGATTCAAAATGAAATTACAATACTTAAACGACTCGATGTCCATTGGTATGCAATGTACTTGTCCCTTATGAACATATTTCAAACATTGATGTAAAATGGAAGGGAAACATATCATTTCCCTCATCCAAAGCCTTCCAAGGAGTACATTGTATGCCATGGATACTTCCAAGATTTGAAACATGGTATGCAAAGTTTTGACTCCTACTTAAATGGGCAAAACAACAGTGTCAACTATGGAACACAAAGCATCATTGAATGCTTTTAGGGTGAATGATGACTTGGTAATATGATATGGAGGAAGGTTCAAATGATGAAGGGTGGATGTGGTGATAATATTTATAGAGGAACTGATGTTAATTAACACTCATTTAAAGGGATTCTTGTCAATTAGATCCATAATATGCAATGGAGGGTCTACTAAATCTGATGATATTGGCTTAATATCAAAGTTATAGAATGTTATTGAAGGCTCCATGCATGTTTGGATGCTCCCTAAAAATATATTGAAGGTATTACAATATTGTGATTGTAGTTCAATGGATTTAAGAATATCCATTAATGCCTCATGATGTGTGGGAGATTGTTGAATTAACTCATAAATTGACAATTTGGTGGAAGCCATATTTAGACTTGTGGTTAACCGACTACTGAATGAGATGATTGGTCATAATGGATTATTTATGGGTGGATTTGGAGTATTTTATTGGCTAGGGATATGGATGGGTGATGAAGGATTAGGGAAATTTGAATGGGTGGCAATGTTGGAGGTTGTGACACACTTGCTTGAGGCGGTTGCCTTACATTTTGTTGATTTTTTCTTTGACCTCTAGTGACCACATGGATGGCCCCTACAAACCCTTGGTATTGTTGGATGCGATCAACTTGATTAGGAGGCATTTTGGTATTAGCCCCTCATATGTTTGGTTGCACCTCTTCATGATGAGGAAGTGGTGTTTGAAAAATACCAAGGTTTTGACTTTTTTGAGCAAGGGGGTTGTCAATATTGATTGTCCCTGAGTCAGTAAGGTCCTGCACTATGTATTTAAATGTATGGAAATTTATGATATCATACCCATTTTGCGTATGATAAGGATAAAATAGATGTTCCTGATAGTGTTTACTATGTTTTGCAGGATCATCAGGTCTAATTTTGGGAAAAGCAAGTGTGTTTGTGTCATACAACCTTCAAAAAAGGGAAGCATATGACTCGACTAAGGGGGTATATTGGAAATTTTTTTGAATGGATTATCATTGGGGATGGTTTTATATAGCTGGCACTATGTTTTGCATGGCTTGAGTTGTTGAGGGTACTGCATGATAAGCAATTTGTTGCAATGACTATTGCATGGATTATTGTTGAGCCATTACCAACTGGCTCATGACCACTTGATTAATATGATTAGGCTGACTAGTAGGGTAGCCTATGTTGATTTTGGTTGGCTAGAATAATTGTTTTATATTGGCCCTTATTTTTCCATTTTTTCTTCTTAGGCTTAAGTATGCCTTCTTGGATTTTTATTTACTCAATGACACTAGCTTGAGCTAAATATTCTTCAAATGAATGATAAATTTTTAGTTGAAGCATCCAAGAGATATATTTTAGACAACTCTTGGTGAATAATCTAATTAGCTCATCCATGGGTAGGGTGAATGGTAACTTAGTGATGACAACCCTCCAACAGTTTCCAAAATCGTAGATAGACTCATCATCATGTTGTCTTAAAGAATAGACATTAGATAATGATACTTTATTTCTAACATTTAGGATGAAAAATTCAAATAAATGGTCAATCAATTGCTCAAAAGTATAAATACTATGACTGGGTAATTGATTATACCACTCTATGGCATCTCCTCCTAATGTTTGAGGAAATTTTTTGAGCATGAGAGCATTGTCATTTTGAATTCTAAAACAAGCATGTACAAACGTGCTCACATGTTCTTTGGGATCCTCATTTTCCTTAAATTTGTCAAAATTAGGCATCGTGAAATCTGCTAAATATGGCGATGATGGTACCGAAAGATGAATGGGTTGATTGATCAATTGATGTAAGGTTGGTTTTTGATTTTTCAAACTAGGTGTATATTGTATCAATTGATCTATCTATTTTAGCATGGCCTTAATTAGAGGGTATTCTTGAGGAATGTGGAAGCCCTGAATTACCTAATGATTTTGAGGTGGGGTGGAAAAATGTTGTGGGGTGATCAAATGATGATGATATTGGTGATGATTATTAGGTGAATTTGATATAAATTGATGAATGGAATATTGATGGTGAAAATATGGAGAATTATGGAATGAGGTTGATGTATGAGGGTTATGGCTAGGTTGCCAATGGAAATAGGATGGGTAGTGGTATGGCTTAGTGGGAGAAACTTTTTAGAAACCATATAATATTGTGGTGTCTATGATGGACCCTAGTTAATAAGGATAGTCTCAGTAGAGTTCTGTAAAGGCTTAGGGTTCACTTGTACTTGTTGTTGAGCATTTTGATGTTGTATAAGCAATTTATTCAAGTGTTCCCATGCCTCATTAATAAATCTATCAAAAGTTGAGGGTATGGAATATGTGGCTTGGGGATAAGTTATACTAGGTATGGTAACTTGTGATGCTAAAACTTGTGAAGTAGCATTTACATGTGCTTCATACAAGGTATAGGTGTATATGGATGTGTATTAAGTGCTAGGAGCACATGAGGGTTGTGGAATGGATATATGGGAGGAATGTGCAACTGATGCCTTGAAAAGAGGGTTGGTGTACACCTAGGTATAACTGGATGGTGGCTGGAAATAAACAAACTCTTGTTGTAAAGTAGGATCTTATCTAGGTGATTTGGGGACTGAATCTATGACATAATTAGAAGAATTCATGAGATCTTCTACTTGTGCCATGTCTATGCGGTTAATATGGTAATCAATAGTTGACAAGGTTGACTCTTCTTGGGACATGTCCATATGAAAGGTTGTGAATGGTAAGGAGTGTGAGG
The DNA here is from genome assembly GCA_028583015.1 of Wollemia nobilis. NCBI lineage: Eukaryota > Viridiplantae > Streptophyta > Pinopsida > Araucariales > Araucariaceae > Wollemia > Wollemia nobilis. The sequence goes on from JAQPPZ010005063.1 coordinate 94,268, forward strand.
GACCTATAGATAAATATGCCCATGTCATATTCAAGGAATCTACCACAAAAGTGGTGGGGCAAGTGGATGAAGGTTCCATTGGATTATCTTTATTTAATACTTTCTTTTATTTTCTTGTTAATACCATAAAACAAATAAACCAAAATACAAACTATGCAGTGCAATGAAACACAAGATTTAGATTTCCATAATAAAAATAAACAATCAACGCTAATTTTTTTAACACATGTGTATTAAATCATTCATTGATTATATCATTTTAATGTTATTTCATTTCCTTAGGTTTCAATCTTGTGTGTTTCAAATGTGCTAACCTGAATTAATTCAAATAAAGGTTAAAGCTATGGCTAAGTTGGGGAATTAAGATTCTTGCTGGTTATGAAATCCAACAAGTTTTCTCAGGGGTAACCTAGGGTTTCAAAGGGAAAATATTGGTGGATGGAGATGAAAGCCACCATAACCAAATCTCAAGCAATGGATAGTGATGAAATCCAACCGCTATTGTTAAATGTGAATTGTGTAGTGTGTGGTTATTTTTAATTTTTTTTATTTTCAATTATGTTCATACAATGTTATAAAGATAACTATATTTGATAGTCTAAATCATATGCCACTACCTAGAATACCAAATTTTCCAAAGGATGTAGAGTACACTACTTAAAACCTGCTCTAGATAGCTGGGGGGTTCGTCTAATCCTCTGTATAGAATCAACCAATTATGGGGATACTTTTAGTATCTGAATGATGTTCCTACTTAGACCTACAAAAATAGGAATTCCTAACCCTATAATGTAAACTAATTATGCCATTTCAATTCACATGAAATCATAATGTAATATTTTTTGATTCATGAATACAATAAAAATTGGAAACTTCAAATGGAGAGTGTGGATGGATGCAAATGTTTAATCTAAACCTAATATGCAAGATAATATGAATATTATTTTCCATATTTAATTAATGAAGAATTTTTTTTTCTTAGAAACCTAAAAAAAAGTAATATTTCCAGAATATGTAAAAAAAAAAAGAGCTAGGGTTTTAGTTGTAAACTTACAAAAAAACCTACACTTCTACTTCAAATATCTATAAAATGCCTCTGGGTATTTTTGAAATGCACTGGGCATTTCTGGATTGCTCTCGAGCACCACCGGGCATTCATGCACCTTTTGCAACTTCCTGCAACTCTTCAAAAATCCTAACCAAAGAAAAATGCTTGATTCACACCTTTGAAAATCCTATAAAATAAGACTAAAAACAAAAAATAAATCAGTAAGTAAAATTATAAAAAGAAACCCTTAGGGGTTCCAACCATGATCGTCATTTGAAGAGACAAAAAAAGCAACACTAAACAATATGAAATAATTTGAACTCAAAGAACATAGAATTGCATAATGAATGATTTTATATTAATGGGAGGAGCCTAAAAACTCCATTGTTACAATGAGGATCCTTGAATCCTTTGATATAGATTTTACAATGGCTAGGCTTCTTAGAAACCCTAGCAAAAACAATGTTGGTGGTGTCTTCAAATGCGTCCTTGCTCCCAATAGAGGTGAGTGGGCTCTTATTTATCTAATGCTAGGCTACTCCAACTTAAGTAAATATCCAATGTTGATGTCACACTTCCATATCTACACACACTAAAATAGCAAATGAGTTAGTAGCACCTGTGAGGGCTCCACAATGTGAGACCCTCTACAATCAACACAAAAACCCTAACTATCTGCTATAAATAACATGAATAAAACTAAAAATACATGTAATAAAATAACAAACAATAATTTTATCTTATGTATTTGTTACCTTCTAATCTGACAAAGTTTGTTGTAGTGAATCAGTGTGGCGATGCCCTAGCATCAATCAAATGTTAGGGGGTCTTAAGAGTCTCTGGTGTGAAATGCCTACGAGTTCTCAGTGGCTACATGAAACTCCTGTGGATGCTTAGTAATGGTGGAGGGCACCCAGAGGTGCTTGGTGATGGGGAAGGAAGCACCCAGAGGTGCTTGAGGATGATGATAAGCACCTGAAGGAATTCGACGACTGAGGGGGAAGTTTGTAGAAGTAGATCTAGCTAAGATAAGGAGGCGATGGTGGATGTGGAGGCTATGGTGAGCAAGGATGGAAGGGAAGAGCACTTGGATACTCTAGGAAACTCTGACAACAACTTCTTTGTATTTAGGATACAAATTGCTTAGGGATTGAGCCATCAAAATGTATCCTATTAATAATCCAACCTAGGGCATACTTAGGGTTTCAATTACACTAATCGTGTGGCTGAGATAAAAGCATATCAAAGGGTGGATATTAAATCTAGGGTGTGGCATGGATTAATATGGATGGATGGCTAGGATTAATTCACTTATATAAAAATATATTTATTATATATATAAAATATAATATATAAAATATTAATATTTAAATATATATAAAATAAATATATTTAAATATATATGAATAATGGGCAGAAATGACAAGAAAGTTAGGATGGATGACAAGTGGCTAGGTTTTGGTGTCTACAGCTTCAAACATGATTTGTTCAAGTGGTTTGGTGAAGATGTTTGCACATTGTTCTTGGGTAGGACAAAATTTGTGTTGAATGTTATGTTTGTTGAACATATTCTCATAAGAAGTGGCACTAAATGTCAATGTGCTTGGTCTATTCATGGAAAACTATATTGCAAATAAATTTAAGCACTCCTTGATTGTTGTAGTACATGGTTGTCGGTTTACATTGTGGTACACCCATAGTTGCTAGCATATGTTTCAATCATATTGTCTTACATACTAATCCTCTTGTCACACAATATTTTTCTTTGGTGGAAGATCAAGTAATTGTTTGTTGTTTCTTTATTCCACATGATATAGGTATAGATACTAGAAGGAATATGTATCCAAAGGTGGATTTTTTATCATTTGTATTACTTGCATAGGCTACATTTGTGTAACCAATTAAGATTAATTTATCACTCTTTTTTCATTCTAGACTTTACTCTATGGTACCTTATACACATCTTAAAACCCTTTTTATCACCTCCCAATGTGCCATTTATTGGTTCTACATAAATTCTAAAAAATAAACAACTACAAAGCTAATATCTGGTCTAGTGTAAGTCATGTAGATGAGACTTCCAACCAACTAATGATATGGAGTTTCATTTACTAGAGGAGAGGAATCAAAACATGAAAGTTGTAGCCCAAATTCCATAGGAGTAATCATAAACATACAATCATTCGTGTGATATGTCTCAAGAAGATTCTTGGCATATTTTCTTAATAAGACATGTATGTGGTGATGGATATTCCATACCTTCAATCCTAGAAAATACTATAGGAGTCCAAGTGTAGACATCCAATTTTGGTACACTAAATTTGCAACCACACATTTGGCAATCTAGTTATCCAATTAATAACCTCAACTTAAAGTTTCAATTTATTTGCATCATATGAGAAAATCACTGGAACATGTAGTTATTTCATCAAACTAGGTTTCTCACTAAATTCAAAGTTTTATCTTGCTCAAATTGACCTACAATGGTCAAGAGTATGATATTGTGACAACAACATCATCAAGTAGTGATTTTATATCTTTAAAATATAATTTTTTGATCTTGGATTCTCTACCTCCTTGAGTTGTCTTTCATTTATGAGGTAATTCCACCTTATATTTGTGCCAAATATAAACTTAAACACTTGATATTTTTGTGATCTATCTACTTGTCCTCCAAATATTATGAATTTGAAATATTACCTTGCAAGTGCTTATTACCATGAATGTTTCTTTCTCTCCCCAAGTCTCTAAAAATTATATAATTTTAACCCTTGGGGAGGCTCTCAACAACACATCTCCAATGCACCAAAACTTTATCAAATTCCTCTCTCATTCTCTCTAGTGCTCTCTCACTTTCTCATAATTCTAGTATTTGAAATATCTATTTGGAAAGCCACGAGTGGAGGTAAGAGGAGGAGGAAAGACCAAGCCATTTGGGGAAATATTTCATTGGCTTATTTATTTTTGTTGTCATTAACCCCTTTCTCACCTTGTTTCATAACTTAATAGCATTTTCTTTCTCATTCGCATGCATTTTCTAACTTATTACAATTTCAAATAGTTTGCAATATTTGAAAGTGTTCTCCAAATTTTGGGGTTTCCTTGAAATACTTCATGACTTCCTTAAGCCAAAAAAACCTTACCCTTACCTATGAATTGATCCCTTTTAGTTGTAGGAAATGATATTTCTAGACCTATAGCTTTTTTCTAACAATATTGTCATTGAGAAGCTTTTGTTGCCTTTTGCTGCATAAGGTCTCAAATTTTTATTATATGTTCAAACCTATGGAAAAAAAGTAGTAATTTCATTGTAGGAAAAATTTGCCAAACCCTACAATACTAAATCTTTTTTACTTTATCTTGTTGGGCACATTTTTGTAAAATAGTATTGTTGAAAGTAGCAAGGATATTATTAATAATTTTTTGTTTTATAGATTTCTAATTTCCCATATTTTAATTGTTATTAGTTTTTTTGTTGTAATCATAGAGCAATATCACTATCTAAAATAGTGATATCGACTTCTTTATTTTTCTGAGTTATTATTTTCTACATTTTTTAGACATGATTAATTTTTTTTCAAACTTTATGAAACAATATCACTCATTGTAGCAATGATATAATTCTTTAATGCATTTTATTCTATTATTATGCCAAATTTAATTTTGTCTAAAGAGCTAAGGGGGCCTAATTGTCTTGACCAAATAGCTACTAAATTCCCTAAATTAGTAAGGTTCCATGTTTTCTACAGACAAAACAATATTACTAGAATTAGAAGCAATTTCATGAAGTAGATATATTATCACAAAGCAATGGTTTTGTCTCAGCTGCCTATACAGGTAACCCTACTTCATTTGCTAACCATTTTTAGTTATTTTGATTCTATCTTATTATTATTTATTGCCTAGGTTAGTCTTTGTTTTCAATATCTAACACATAAAATGGAAGATCAAAGAACTTATTTTAGGCTTTCACCACATTATCCACTTGTTTTAATATTTCTAGACAAGAACTAAAAGAGCTTATAGCTTGCATCATAGGCTAAAACTTGTTTACTGTATATTATTTTATTTTTATTGATTTAAAAGAAAAAGGTTTGTTTTTCTCGTAAGAATTCAATAAAATGATCATATAGAGTAGATATTTGTATGCTTACATATTTTTTTTGAATACATCCTAGTTTAATATTTTAGTTAGTAATATCTAGTATATAGATCACATCATCCAAACTTAGGTGATTGTGAAAGAACACACCAAATGCAATTTAAGACACCCTAAATATACATGTACATTGAGAGTGAGGCATGGGTTGGCAAAAGGGAATCCTTAATCTAGCACACTTACATCTTTGGTGAACCCAGCGTGAACACATCCTTAACCTTAACCTTCCACTTAATTAAGGATAAAATCTTATTAAAATTTAAGAAATACCATATAGGTATATTTGTATAGATTAGCTCATGCTAATTAAGATTAACAACAAATATACCCTCTCATGTATCATCCCTAGTCATGTATATAGGTGTGGTTGATCCTTGTATCATATATCAAGGTTTGTCCTCATGTACAACCATGTACATTGAGGGGACCAATCTTCTTCTAAGTGTCAATCAGTATATTGGAAGAGCAGGTATATCATAAAGTTCAAGTATATTGAGGAACCCTCCTAAGGTATAGCAAGAAGAGGATATAGAAGTGCTTGTATCACTTTCTATTCTCTTGTCCTACCCCTATAATTATAACCTTTAATTAAATAATCCTCCATATTCTTACCCAAGATATTATATCAATGGATCAAAGAGGGTATTACCTTCTTAATGGAAAACAAATAATGGATCTTAATCTCCCTCCCATATGGAATAATAATAATAATAATATTTCTAGGAAAACCCCTAATTTTGAGGATGAGGATGAAAACACCTCAACAACTAATTTCATCAACTTTCAAGAGGATGTTCAAGGTAGGATAACTTTTAATTTCATGAAACTTCTCATAAATTTTTAAAAGAAAAATAAGCATATTTGACTAGAAATTGTTAATAGCAATTTTTTTTGGAGGATGGTAGACCCTCAAATCTTCCCCAACCCCATAATTCTAGCATTTTGTCTCTCAATCAACCTATTATAAGCAATATTCGCCTATATGAAAATGACAACCAACATTATACAAATGTTTATCCAATAAGTGCAAACCCTAATCAACATACCTTAGATACTAATGCATCAAATGTGAATCATATTAGCTCTACTACTATCACCACTTTCATAGGAAGTGGAATACAAAGTATTCTACTTATTGTGGATAATCCTAGCTCTATTTTTACATTTGAGGATCCATTAAGAGTTAATCCTAATTGCCATTTGACTCAACAACCAACTGCAAATATCCCCCAATCCAAAACTATCCTACAATCCTTCAAATTTGAATATTTTATCAATCCTCCCTCTTCTAATCGCATCAATGCAAATTATTTTTTTTATCAAAACCCCATACCTATTGGAGATTGATGTTGACTAATAAAAATACAAAACCAAAAATTCTCCCATGAATTTTAAGAAGCCCAAAAGTTTCTATAGGCCTTGAAGAGTCACTATGACTATTGGACTTCCTGAATGTGAAATGAAGTGTTGTAACATTATTTTATCTATTGTAAATGTTCAATAGTGTAAAATATATGTATAATATTGTGGAATAATATTTATAATACTTCTAAGTTTGTTTATAATTAAAAATAAAATTCTATTCCATTCTTTTTGTGAAAAGCATGCTTGTTGTCCTTGTTTTCATAAAACATGCAGTCAACTTTCAATGCTCATAACTTTTGTTTTATATCTTCATTTTACATACATCATATGTTAGAATAAGTGAATATTATCTTAAGTTCCACTAGGATAGAAACTTGAGTTTTCACTCCTCCATGTTTCAGGAGAACTCTCAGTGGTGTCTTCTTGAGTTTTCACTCCTCCATGTGTCAGGAGAACTCTTAGTGGTGTCTTCATCAGGTCTGATGAGTTTTTGTAATCCAAAGGTTATCATTGATCAACTATGTTATTTATACAGAGTTGATCCTAGAGGTAAATCAATTAGTTTCACTCTTCTCTTTATATTTCGTGTAATACTTTGCATATCTATTATTATGAAATTCTATCATGGTACCAGAGCAGGATAGATTTTTCTAGTATTCTCTCTTGAAGGTTCTAGGATCTAACTCATTTACTTTGGAATTTTTTTTTTGGCTATCTAACTTCAAAAATTTTCATTAGTCTTCTTTTCTCCATTGTTATTTTTTTTCAGCATATTTATTTTTTATATGTTGCATATTCTTGAATTGTTTGAGGAAATTTTAAGAAAATATAGCTATTTCCTTTCTTTAACATGGTTTACCCTATGTGAAGGCACTTTTATCGCCTTTATTTTCAAAGGAAAATAGCCTTGTATTTTTTTTATTTTTTTTCCTTAGAATATTCATGTTGGTATTCGTATTCTAACACTTCTAGTTAATTCCGTATTTTTTGCTATTAAAAGAGAAAATCACATAATATCTCAAGTGTTATATTAGAGATTTTTATATGAGTTTATTTTTGCTCATGAGGATTTAATTGCCTCACTCATTATTATTAAACTCAATGTTCGATCTCAATGTTATCTCATGCTCTAGAACTCAACGTTCGTTCTTAACGTTGGGCTCATTCAATCTCAGTGTTCGTTCTCAATGTTCATGAGTTTCTAGTCATTGAGAAGGCCTACCACTCTCATTGGCGCACTCTCCTTGGAGCTCCCATTCGCAATCTAGTTGGTTCCATTTCAAACGAGCCTCTAAATCACTCTAGCTCACTCCCGTATGATTCACCCGTTTGATGAGTTGTTCCTCTTAGAGTTTATTCAACCGGTGCTCTCTATCTCAGATGGTATAAATATCTTCCTCTTGAAGTCATTTCCAAATATTAATGCTTTATGTTTTTGAGTTAAAGGTATTTGTGAAACTTTTGCTCCTTCCTTTTGGTCGAGATCTAAGTTACGCAACACTCTTTGAAAACATTATCTAACGATTTACACAAGTCTCTTGGATTTAAGTAGCAACAACACTATTTAATGCTTTCTGTAGGGTTACGTTTTTTAGAGTGCTTTTAAAATGTTTCCTTTTGAAAAATATTTAAATATTTTAAAGCATCATTTTTTAAAATAACATTTTCTACAGCGTTACATTTTTAGAACTAAGGTTTGCTCGCAGGTGATAGCTTCGCCCATACGACCCTTTCGAGGGGGCATCTCCTTTTGACATATTTTCTACAAGTCTCTCTGTTTCACGTAGGCAGTAATTTTATCTAATCAATTTTTGCAGCGTTACGATTTTGTTTAGATTGCTTTCGAACACGTTTTCTTTAGAAAACACTAATTAAAAATGTTTTAAAGCATTGTTTTTTAAAATAACGTTTTCTATAGCATTACATTTTTAGAACTAAGGTTTGCTCACAGGTGATAGCTTCACCCATACGAGCCTTTCGAGGGGGCATCTCATTTTGACACATTTTCTATTGGTCTCTCTGTTTCACGTAGGCAACAATTTTATCTAATCAATTTATACAATGTTAAGTGTTTGGGAGCTAAGGATAACTCACCGGAAAAACACCATTGTGGACTCTCTCGGTGGTTTCATCTGTTCACATTCCCTAGTTTTGCTTTCTGCCACTTGTTGTTTCTCGGAGAAAGTCTGTAATTTTTTTTTTTTTTGCATTTCCTTTTGTTAAATTCGATTCTTTTGAATCATGATGTTTCAAAATTCCTTTGTCTATATTTTTTTTGGCAGACCTCATATTTTATTTTGAGTCTCCACGAAAATGGTAGTAGACAAATATTGTATTTTAATAATAAAATATTTCTTTGGGGGGGTTCTTTAAGTGCAAGTTTTTGCACTCTTATGTGTCAAAAGGGGGGGTGTTCTTTTCTTTGCATATTCTCTTTCAATAGTTTATTAAATCTAGATATCTAATAGTTGTTTATCTTCTTTATTTTAAATTTATAACATAAATTTACAAATATTGGTTTATTTATCTCAATAAGGGATATTTCCTTTCAAAATTAGATATCTAATATTTATTTTTTATTTAAAATTTATTACATAAGGAAATTTACAATATTGGATTATTTTAGAGAATATTTCGTTTTAAGATAATCTTTTTATTTTTTGTTAAAATTTTAAATAGTTTATCAAGATATCTACTTTTCTTTCAAAGTAATTTAATTTATATTTTTTTAATAAAATCATATCTTTTAAAATTACTTTGATACACCATTTCACTCAAATATCTTTTGTCTACGTTCCATGTATCAAAATCCTAAAAACTTATAGTCTCCCTCACGTAAGGGCAAGTTTTTTGGAAACTTGGTATAAAGGCCTGACAAATATTTTCTTAACAACAGTTTTCTTTGGAAAACTTTTCTCACCTATCTTGTTTATCAAAATTTGAGAAAAGCTATCTTCCTTATAACATCTTCTAAATTAATTGTTATTGTTAAAATAATAATTTTACACAAGAAGTTACTTTTTTCCTTTGAAATTATTTTTTTACTCTTTCTTATCATTTAGTTTATTAATATATTCGAACTAACTATTTTAAGAAAGAGTTTTTCTCACCTTTTCTTATTCTCTAAGGGTGTTATTGTTAAATCTATAAATGTATTTTACTCTCTAAGGGTATTATTGTTAAATCTATTTTAAATTAAATCTTAACAAAAATTTTAAGAGGTTATAAATATATATAATAGTTTAAATAATTTTTTCATAAAAGTTTTCATAAACCTAAAATTTTCCATAATTGAAGTTTTAAGGGGGGAGTATTGGTAATTTAAAACTTCAATCTCTCTCTTGTGTTAAGATGAATTCAATTGAGCCCCTCACCCCTCATAACTTTCACTCATGGGAACCCAAAATTTTAAATCTCTTTCTCTTTCAAAGGGCTAAGATAAAAGCGTCATTTGTAACCTAATAATTAAATTCCCTTTTTGTTTTATCTTTTAGGGAGGGTGTATTCTTCTAGCTTTATTTATAGTAGCCTTTAATTTTTAGAGGTATATATTGTTTATAAAATCTCTAAAAAGTATAAGAAGATATTCACTAACTTCATTTATATCAAAACAAATATATTTTTATAGGATATTTACATTGGCAATTCCTATAAACATGAACTAAAAAATATTATTAAAACTCAAAAAATATATATTTTTTGTCAACCAAATCTCTCATTTTCACTTCAATTTCTCATTTGAAGTTAATGGAGGGGTTTTTATAGTCATATTTTTTTTTCGATATGGACACAATGGTGGTGTTCATTTTTCAGTTTCAAGACTTTTTCAATGATATTTTTTAAAAATTATTGTATCACGGAGTGCACTCTCGATTTAACCCGACACTCCTAGCATTGGTGCCCTTGTTTTGCTAGTTGTCCATTTTTTGGACCTTGTTATTCATCCCATTGTGTTATACAGGTGGATACCACTACTTATGCTTATGGATTCAATTTGGACATCATGTGGTTATTTATCCATCCTATCTTCACATTATTTTTGTGAGATACTTTGGTTCCAAGGGATTTTTCTAGTAAGAATTATTTTTATGAGACACTTTGATTTCATGGTTTGCGAGCACCAGTCTGGGAGTATGAATTCTTTTCTGCAATAAGTCTCTATGTTTTTGAGACATCTAATGGGTCCATTGTAGGCTTCTTAATGGAATTTTTCCTAAAGAGGGGGTTGAAGAGGACATATTTCTTCCTCTCAATCCTCCATGCACATATTCCTTATTCTTAAATTTTGAAAGGTGGTTTCCCCTTGAAATTTTGTACCATTACTCTAATTTTATTGTTTGTCCATAAGGTTTGGACCTAGTTATCAGCCCATTGTACTCATATAGGTGGAAACCACATACTTATTCTTGTGGAGTCATTTTTGGACTACCCATGCGATTTTTTGTGGTTCTATCTCCATCCTATCTTCACTTTGGTTTTAGGAGACTTTTCTTTAAAGATCTGTATTCTTTTGATCACATGTTGTAAATGAGTACCTTATCAGGCCTTACTATAAGGACTCATATTTGTGGCTATACCATATCTATTGTACATGAGTACCTTATCAGGCCTTGGTTTTAGGACTCATCTTATATAGGTATGCCACATATTGTTTATTCATTTTTTCACTTACCCCTACTATCACTTAAGGGGGGTGTTAAATTATCTTGGTGCATAGAGTTTTTTTACCTCTATCTCATTCTTATTATTATTCTTTGAAGCTCTTCATCCGACAGCATATTTAGAGCGAGGACATACACTTGGAATATATTCCAACTGAGGCATAAATTGTAGATATATTCACCAAGTCAATTGCTTCTCCATATTACCTTCAATTATGAGAAAAACTTGGAGTATTACAACTACATTGACAAAGAGGTCTTCCACCTCTCACTATATTATAAATGAGTGTCTCATCAGGCCTTCTTATCAGGACTCATATTTTATTTTTTAAAGAGGACAATCTTCACCATCCGAAGACAAGCCTCTTTCATACTTCTTTGCTTTTGATTGATGGTTTTTCCCAGTAGGTTTTTACCATCATTTCAAAACAAAGGGGTGATAGTTGGTTTTTCCCCACAGGGTTTTTTCCACCAACTATTTATATTGTACATGAGTACCTAATCAGGCCTTGTTCCCAGAAATCATCTTTTATTTTTTAAATAAGACAATATTCGCCATTCAAATACAAGCCTCTTTCATACCTCTTTGCTTTTTGATTGATGGATTTTCCCACTGAGTTTTTTACCATCACTTCAAAACAAAGGGGTGATAGTTGGTTTTTTTCCATAGGGATTTTTTCCACCAACTATCTATATTGTACACGAGTACCTAATCAAGCATTTTTTCTAGGACTCATATTTTATTTGTTAAAGAGGACAATCTTCACCATCCAAAGACAAGCCTCTTTCATACCTCTTTGCTTTTTGATTGATAGATTTTCCCACTGGGTTTTTTACCATCACTTCAAAACAAAGGGGTGATAGTTGGTTTTTTCCCATAGGGGTTTTTTCCACCAACTATCTATATTGTACATGAGTACCTAATCAGGCCTTGCTGTCGAGACTCATTTGTAAAAATATCCCCTAGTATCACTTAAGGGGGGGTATTAGAATAAGTGAATATTCTATTAGACACTTGAGTTTCCACTCCTCCATGTTTCAGGAGAACTCTCAGTGGTGTCTTCTTGATTTTTTGCTCCTCCATGTGTCAGGAGAACTCTTAGTGGTGTCTTCATCAAGTCTTATGAGTTGTTGTAATTCAATGGTTCTCATTGATCAACTCTGCTATTTATACGAAGTTGATCCTAGAGGTAAATAAATCAGTTCCATTCTTCTCTTCATATTTTGGTAATAATTTACATATATATTATTGTGAAATTCTAATATCATACACTAAAAGGTATTATTGTTTAGAATTCACTCCCAAGATTTCATAAAATTATAATTTACTTTGGTCCCTCAAATTCAGACTATCTTGAACTACTACAAAAATTATTGCAATTTTTGTTGCTGCACTTTTTGCTCTTTATTTTTTTGGTCAAATACTTCATTTGGTATCAAATATTTGTGGTTTTTGGATTTGAGTGAACTTGGTTGTGTGGTTATTATAAAATTTTATCAATTTATTGGACAAGTTCATTGAAGAAAAATTTTATTTTTTGTTGCTTGAGTCTAGTAGCCAACTTCAACAACTCATTACCCATTCCAAAATTTAATAGGTAAGATTATGATTATTGAAGCATAAAGATGATAAAATTATTAATTGGAAATATTATTGGGAGGTATTGGAGAGTGGTTATGAAGAACCACTTGATTGGAACATATTACAATGAAATTATAGAATACAAAAAAGGGAAACAAAGAAGAAGAATTCATTAGCCCTTTACCATATTCAGTCTACTCTTGAAAAGAGTTTATTCCACTTATTGCTACTACTAAATCAGCCAAGGAGGCTTGGAATTCTCTTCAAGAGACTTACCAAGGAAGTGACCATGTGAGAATGGTAAAGTTAAAGACCATAAAGAAATAGTTTGAGAATCTACAAATGAAAGAGATTGAAAGTTGTTGAGCAAGGTGCAGTAATGGTATTGTCATTGTTGTCAACACAGTCAGATAGATCTGTTGATGTAGTGGACAGGAAGTTCAAAAGCTATTCAGATACAAAAGACAAGAGTTCAAAGGTTATTCAGAGTATGTACAGTGATTTTTCAAGAAGACCAAAGTGGCCCATATGCAAAAGATCAAAGAAAAAAGACAAGTAAGAAAAGTGTCATGATATCGCGACATATACAGCAAGCAAGAAAAACTGTCGGATTTCATGACATGTTGGAAGAGAGAGAAAAAGCAGGAAAAACTGTCGTGATTTCGTGACATGTTGGAAGAGAGAAAAATCAAGAAAAACTGTCATGATTTCGTGACATGTTGGAAGAGAGAAAAAGTAGGAAAAACTGTCACGATTTCGCGACATGTTGGAAGAGAAAAATGCAAGTGGAAAAACTGTCACGATTTCGCAACATGTTGGAAGAGAGAGAAAAATAGGAAAAACTATCACGATTTCGTGACATGTTGGAAGAGAAAAAGGCAAGTGGAAAAACTGTCGTGATTTTGCGACATGTTGGAAGAGAAAGAGAAAGCAAGAAAAAGTGTCACGATTTCGCGACAAGTTCAAAGAAAGAGAACAAGTAAGAAAAGTGTCACGATTTCGTGACATGTCACATTTTTGCAACTAAAATAGGAGAGAGAAAGTAAGTTTGAAAAGTGTTGCGATTTCACGACATGTCGCATTTTTGTGACTAAAACAGGAGAGAACAAGTAATTTTGAAAAGTGTTGCGATATCGCGACATGTCGCATTTTCACGACAAAATAAAGAGAGGAAGCATATGGAAGTAGAACTGTCATGATTTCAAGACAAAATTAGAAAGCAAGACTTTGGAAGTAGAAGTGTCACAATTTCGTGACAAAAGCAAAGAAGTAAAGTACGAAAGCAAAAGTGTCATGATTTCATGACAAAAGTAGAGAAGAAGACTTCGAAGGCAGAAGTGTCACGATTTCATGACAAAAGCAAAGAAGCTAAGTACGAAATCAGAAGTGTCACAATTTCATGACAAAATCTAAGTTGAAGACTACGAAGGCAGAAGTGTCACGATATTACGACAAAAGCAAAGTCAAATTCTATGGAAGCAAAAGTGTCGCGATATCGTGACAAAAACAAAGACGAAGTATACAGAGGCAGAAATGTCATGATATCACGGAAAAAAAGAATGAAGTCTGCGGAGGCAGAAATGTCATGATATCGTGACAAAATAATAGAGAAAGCGTACGAAGGTTAAAGTATCATGATATCGTGACATGTATTTTCGTAGCAACAACAACAAAAGAAGCTACAGAGGCAGAAATGTTGTGATTTTGTGATAGGTCATAAATGTGTAAGTCAAGAAGGAGAACCCGACTAAAATGAGAAGTATGATAGTGGACCGACATCACTACGACATTTATAGGGGCAATTACAGAGTGATTTCATACTGCTAAAATACGAAGAGTGATCAAAAGTCAGTATGGCAATTACAGGGTCTATCCAAAATGAAATCATCAAGCGATGGATAAATCAAACATCTTCTTGAGTTGAAGTCGACGAATACTAATGATAGTCGACTAAAATTAGGGTTTACAGTTTTTATGAAAGTTGACTAAGATTAGGATTTACAACCGACTAAGATTAGGGTTTTCATCATAAAAAATATTGTTATAAAAGGAGGTTGTTTGGAGAATTGATAAGATGATCGAAGGTGTGTGAAATACGATCGTTGTGCATAGAGAGCAAGTCATGTTGAATCATGCTAAGTGTAAAATTCACAAAGAGAGTAGAGTGCACAAAAGGGAGAAGACAATCATGAAGTTTGACTATAACAAAGCAGAGTGTGTGAAGTGATTGCGTAGAGAGAGCAGAGTGCGCAGAGAACACAAAGGTGAAGAAGACCAATCAGGGTCTTGCAAAAGCAAAGGTATCTTACTGTCAAACTTATAGATTCAAATTGAAGTCCAAGTTGCAGCTTGACATCAGGGTTTGGTGCTCCTTTCTATTGGTGCATATAAATAAGGGGTTGGTGCTCCTTCCAATTGGTGCTGGTAAATCAGGGGTTGGTGCTCCTTCTAATTGGTGCTAGTAAATCAGGGGTTGGTGCTCTTTTCTGTTGGTGCAGATAAAAAAAGGGTTAGTGCTCCTTCCATTTGGTGTTGGTAAATCAGGGGTTGGTGCTCCTTTTTGTTGGTGCAGATAAATAAGGGGTTGGTGCTCCTTATAGTGGGTGTTGGTAAATTGATTGTAAAGTTGGTGCTTTGCAAAGGCTGGATTTGGATGGTAGTCCAAGTAGTCAATTTTTGAGGAGTAGCCACATTGGTGAACCTTATTAAATCTTGTGTTATGTGATGCTCTTTTGTTATACTTGTTGTATCTAGTAATAAGTTTTAATTGTTGTAGTGTTAAGAGCTATAAATTTAAGTTTATAGAGCTACACTGATTCACCCCCTCCCTCTCAGTGTCATTGTAAGACTAAAAATTGGTATCAGAGATAAGTTCTTGTACAATATTAATCGGCTAAGGTGATCTTGGAAGTAACACAATGAAATGTGGTGAAGGCTTCTCATAAAACAAAGCACCATTGTTTGACGGATCTAATTATGCATTCTAGAGAATCAGGATGCAAACATATATTTGTGCTTTGGGATACAACATCTAGGATTTAGTAGTTAATGGAATCATTAATGCAATCAGAGGACTCGATGAGGATATCGAAGACTCTGCCATCATGAAAAAGAAAACGAATTTCAAAAAAGGCAACTTCAAGAATAAAAGCTTCATCTCTAGGAATGCTAGGTTATCAGAAGACAGTTTCGGTGAGGATTCTAAAGAGGAAAAAGGTGAAGCTCTTTTCATGGCATTTGAAGAAGTAAAATCAGAAAAGGAAGAAGGAGTGAACTCTAAAGTATGTGGTGAAAAACCTGAGGCTGAAGTAGATCTAGAAGGTGAGTTGATATCTGCACTTGAAGAGTGGAAAATAGAGAGGAAAAAGAATAAGAAAATTTCAAAAAAGCTTGAGGATACAAATGAAATCATAACCAGTCTAAAAGTACAGATAGAAGAATACAAGAAAATATCTGAAGATCTCGAAGTACAAATTACCATGAAAATAGATTATTGTTGCAAACTAGGAGAAGAGAATGTTGGTTTATGGACACAGATAGAAGAGATAAATCACAAAATTAGTTGTTATCATAAATGAGAAGAAAGTTCTATGAAGCTGGATAAGATTATAAATGACCAAAGGCCTACAGGCATAAAATTTGGTCTAGGTTTCATCGAAGGAGAATCATCAAATGGATCAAAGGCTAGAAATGTAGAATCCATAAAGTATGAAGATAAAAAATAGGTTGATCAAAGAAAAATGTCTCATGCAAAAGAAAGCAATAATGCCAGGCACAAAAGGAGAATTGACAATGATGGATTCACCAATGTCATACATCAAAGAAGAAGAAGACCTATGGCTCCTATGGTAACATGGCAAAGACCATCACCCAGGTTCAATTATCCCTTTTCTGGTTTTTTTTTTAAATGCAATGGCTATGGACATAAAATCTCTGACTTCAAATATAATGAAAGACCAAGGAATTTCACCAGTAGAAATGTTTTTTCTCCTCTAATGAATTATACAATAGAATGTTATAACTATCATAATTTTGGGCACATTGCAAGAAACTGTAGAAGTACATTTGCATCAAATCAGTTTCAGGGAAGAAAATTTCAACCAAATAGGATGAGACAAAATAGAAAAATTCTCAAAAAACATGCACAAGCTATTGATAAGAGAAAGGTAAAATAAGAGCCCAAAACTACTATCAAAACGAAGTGGAAAGAAAAAGAGCGACTTAAGGAAGAAAAGGAATCCTTAATTGTACAAACATCATTTAAAGAACAGAATAAATATCTACCATGGATACTTGATAGTGGATGCTCTAGTCATATGATAGGTGACAAACAAAAATTTGAGAAGTTACAGAAATATGAAGGTGGTTCAGTAAAGTTTGGAAATAATGATGGAGCTAAGATAGTTGTCAAAGGTTCAGTTAAAATTAGTGACAGAAAAATTAAGTCAGAAGAAGTCTTGTTTGTGGATGGTTTGAAACATAACTTGTTGAGCGTAAGTCAAATTTGTGATAAAGGTCATGAAGTAGTTTTTAAGAAGCAGAGTTGTGAAGTTAGAAAACAAATAGTGGAAAATTGATAACAAATGGATCAAGGACATCTGGAAACCTATACATGCTCTCAGAGACTTCAGAAGGAGCTTGTTTTATTGGATAGGAAGAAGAAAATTGGTTGTGGCACAAGAGACTTGGTCATATCAATTTTGATAATCTAGTAAAAATCAACTCAAAAAGGGTAGTGAGAGATATTCCCACCATCAGCAAACCTGCAAACAACATTTGTGCTTCATGCCAAAAGGGGAAGCAAACTAGAGTCACATTCAAAACAAAATAGTACTACACAAGCAAACCTTTGGAACTAATACACATTGATTTATGTGGACCCATGAGAACACAAAGCATAAATGGTGACAAATATTTTATGGTGTGTATTGATGACTATTCTAGAATGACATGGATATTTTTCTTGAAGCATAAATCAGAAGCTTTTGAAATGTTCAATATTTTCAAAAACCAAGTTGAGAATGAAACAAGAAAGAGGATCAAATGTTTAATATCAGATATAGGAGGAGAATTCATTTCAAAGGAGTTTACAGAGTACTATGAAAAATACGATATTAGGAGACAATTTTCAGTAGACAGGATGCCTCATTAGAATGGAGTGGTAGAAAGAAAGAACAAGACAGTGCAGGAAATGACATGAACTATGTTGGCTGAAAGCAGAGTAGCAAACAGATTTTTGAAAGAAGCAGTCCATACCGTGGTGTATATCCAAAATAGGTACATGCTAAGAACACATGAAAGCAAAACTCATGAGTTGTGGTTCGGTAAAAGGGCAACAACAAAATACCTCAAAGTTTTTGGTAGCAAGTGCTACATCAAAAGAACTGAAGATAATCTTGGTAAGTTTGAAGATAGAGCGGATGAAGGTATTTTTGTTCATTATTCATCAAAAAGCAAAGCTTACAAATGCTACAAAAAGAGGCTAAAGAAAATTGTGGATAGTGTCGATGTTAAAATTGATGAAGGTAGAGAACGAGTAATTAGCTATAAAAAGAACTACCCAATTTATGAAGAGGTTATTGAAGGAGATGAGAAAAATAAAACAGAAAAGATACATAAAATTGACTCAGAAGATTTAAGTTGTGATTCAGAAGTGGAAAAAAATAAGAAATTCAAAACAAGCAGCTGGTAGAAAAATCATCCTAGAGAGCAAATAATTGGAGACCCAAAGTTGGTGTTCAGACAAGAAGAAGAGTAGTAAGTAACTATTCTCTATTATCCAACATTGAGCTCAAAAATGTTGCTGACGCAAGCGAATATGAAATTTGGATGAAGGCAATAAATGAAAAATTATATCAGATCGAGAAAAACAAAACTTGGGAGTTAGTACCTAGACCTACAAATAAAAATATAATCGGGACTAAATGGATTTTTTGAAATAAATTGAATGAAGACGGACAGGTAGTCAGAAATAAAGCAATATTGGTATGTAAGGGTTATGCACAAGTTGAAGGCATTGACTTTGAGGAAACTTTTGCACCAGTAGCTAGACTAGAGGCAATTAGAATGTTTCTGGCTTTAGTAGTCTACAAGAATTTCAAAGTTTATCAAATGGATGTGAAATCAGCGTTTTTGAATGGGAAACTTGAAGAAGAGGTTTATATTGAGCAACCAAATGGTTTCCAATTTGGTGATGATCCCAACTTGGTTTGCAAGTTGAAGAAAGCATTATATGGCTTAAAATAGGCACCCCGAGCATGGTATGCAAGGCTAGACAACTATCTCACTCAACAAGGGTTTAAGAAATGTATGGTGGATAGTAATTTGTATGTCAAAATAGAAAAAGGTCATCTTATTTTTCTTGTTGTATACGTAGATGATATCATATTTGGCAACAACAAAGATGAGTCGTGTAAATATTTAGCAAATAATATGTAGAAAGAATTTGAAATGTCAATGATTGGTGAACTTTCTTATTTCCTTGGGTTGCAAGTTAATCAAAATAAGAAGGGCATATTTATTTCTCAAGTTAAATATGTGAAAGAGATGTTAAAAAAGTTCACAATGGAGGATTGTAAGCCAGTTAGCACTCCCATGATGACAGGTTGCAAGTTGAGCAACGATGACAAATCTCCACCTATTGACCAAACTATGTACAGATCTATGATTGGGAGCTTACTGTACTTGATAGCTACCATACCAGATATTTTATAGACAGTATGCATGGTAGCATGATTTTAGGCTAGTCCCAAGGAGACTCATGTGACAGCAGTGAAGAGGATTCTTCGATACCTCAAGGGTACTATGGAGTATGGGTTATGGTATCCGAAAGGTAAGGACTTCACCCTTATTGTGTATTCAGATGCAGATTGGGTAGGATGTGTAGATGATAGAAAAAGTACCATTGGAGGTGCATTCTATCTTAGAGATAGATTGGTCGCATGGCACATTAAGAAACAAGAGTCAGTTTCTTTATCAATAGCAGAGGCAAAATATATTATAGCGACAACATGTTGTACGCATGTATTGTGGATGAAAAAAACCCTGAAAGATCTTGGTATTAGCTTTAGTGAGCCAATATCAATTAAGTGTGATAACACCAGTGCCATTAACATCTCCAAGAATCTAGTTATACATTCACGCACAAAACACATTGCTATCAGGTATCACTTTTTGAAGGAGAAAGTTGTAGAAGGTGAGGTTAAATTGGATTTTGTTCCAACTACAGATCAAGTAGCAGATATCTTCACAAAACCATTGCCCAAGGAAGTTTTTGAGTACCTTCACAATAAATTGGGAGTGGTCACACTTCCCAAGAATTGACTAGCTACAAGGATCACATTCTCAGGGGGAGCATTTAAGTATTTGATTATCTTTTTGCTCATGTTCATGATTTTTGATAAGTGTAATAAATTTTGTCTGAGAATGTTGTGCATGGAATCAGGGGGAGTCTACAGTAGCCCTTTGGTATTATTGTCAAAGGGGGAGAAGAGTTACAGGAAATTGCACATGTGTTACCAACAATTCCAAAGGGGGAGATTGTTGAGCAAGGTGCAACAACAATATTGTCATTGTTGTCAACACAGTAAGATAGATCTATTGATGCAATGGACAAGAAGTTCAAAAGCTATTCAGATGTAGAAGATAGGAGTTCAAAGGTTATTCAAAGTATGTACAGTGATTTTCCAAGAAGACCGAAGTGGCCCATATGCAAAAGATCAAAGAAAAAAGACAAGTAAGAAAAGTGTCACGATATCGCAACATATACAGCAAGCAAGAAAAATTATCGCAATTTTGCGACATGTTGGAAGAAAGAGAAAAAGCAAGAAAAACTGTCACGATTTCGCAACATGTTGGAAGAGAGAAAAAGTAGGAAAAACTGTCACGATTTCGCGACATGTTGGAAGAGAGAAAAAGCAGGAAAAATTGTCACGATTTCATGACATGTTGGAAGAGAAAAAGGCAAGTGGAAAAACTATCGTGATTTTGCAACATGTTGGAAGAGAGAGAAAAAGCAAGAAAAACTATTGCGATTTCATGACATGTTGGAAGAGAAAAAGGCAAGTGGAAAAACTGTCACGATTTTACGACATGTTGGAAGAGAAAGAGAAAGCAGGAAAAAGTGTCATGATTTCACGACAAGTTCAAAGAAAGAGAACAAGTAAGAAAAGTGTCACGATTTCGTGACATGTCGCATTTTCGTGACTAAAATAGGAGAGAGAAAGTAAGTTTGAAAAGTGTCATGATTTCGTGACATGTCGCATTTTTGCAACTTAAACAAGAGAGAACAAGTAAGTTTGAAAAGTGTCATGATATTGCGACATCGTATTTTTGTGACAAAAGAAATAGAGGAAGCGTACAGAAGTAGAACTGTCATGATTTCACAACAAAAGTAGAAAGCAAGACTTTGGAAGCAGAAGTGTCATGATTTTACGACAAAAGCAAAGAAGTAAAGTATGAAAGCAGAAGTGTCACGATTTCATGATAAAAGCAGAGAAGAAGACTTCGAAGGAAGAAGTGTCACAATTTCACGACAAAAGCAAAGAAGCTAAGTACAGAAGCAGAAGTGTCGTGATTTCATGACAAAAGATAAGTTGAAGACTACAGAGGCAGAAGTGTCACGATATCACGACAAAAGCAAAGTCAAATTCTATGGAAGCAGAAGTGTCACGATATCACGACAAAAGCAAAGACGAAGTATACGAAGGCAAAAATGTCATGATATCACAACAAAAGAAAATACAAAGTCTACGGAGGCAAAAATGTCATGATATCATGACAAAAGAATAGAGAAAGCATACGGAGGTGAAAGTGTTGTGATATCATGACATGTATTTTCATGGCAATAGCAACAAAAGAAGCTATAGAGGCAAAAATGTCACAATTTCACGACAGGTCGTAAATGCGTAAGTCAAGAAGGAGAACCCGAATGAAATGAGAAGTATGACAGTGGACCGACATCACTACGACATTTACAAGGGCAATTATAGAGTGATTTCATACTGTTAAAATACAAAGAGTGATCAAAAATTAGTATGGCGATTACAGGGTCTATCCATAATGAAATCATCAAGCGATGGATAAACCAAACATCTTCTTGAGTTGAAGCCAACGAATATCGATGACATTCGACTAAAATTAGGGTTTATATTTGTTATGAAAGCCGACTAAGATTAGGATTTATAGCCGACTAAGATTAGGGTTTTCATCATAAAAAATATTGTTATAAAAGGAGGGTTGTTTGGAGAATTGATAAGATGGTCGAAGGTGTGTGAAATACGGTCGTTGTGCGTAGAGAGCAAGTCATGTCAAATCATGCTAAGTGCAAAATTTGCAAAGAGAGTAAAGTGCACAAAAGGGAGAAGACGATCGTGAAGTTCAACTGTAATGAAGCAATGTGTGTAAAGTGATTATGCAGAGAGAGCAGAGTGTGCAAAGAACGCAAAGGTGAAGAAGACCAGTCAGGGTCTTGCAAAAGCAAAGGTATCTTACTATCAAACTTATAGATTCAAATTGAAGTCCAAGTTGCAGCTTGGCATCAAGGGTTGGTGCTCCTTTCTGTTGGTGCTCCTTCTAGTTGGTGCTGGTAAATCAGGGGTTGGTGCTCCTTCCAGTTGGTGCTGGTAAATCAGGGGTTGGTGCTCCTTTCTGTTGGTGCAGATAAATTAGGGGTTGGTGCTCCTTTCAGTTGGTGCTGGTAAATCAGGGGTTGGTGTTCCTTTCTATTGGTGTAGATAAATAAGGGGTTGGTGCTCCTTATAGTGGGTGCTGGTAAATTGATTGTAAAGTTGGTGCTTTGCAAAGGCTAGATTTGGATGGTAGTCCAAGCAATCAATTTTTGAGGAGTAGCCACATTGGTGAACCTCGTTAAATCTTGTGTTGTATGATGCTCTTTTGTTATACTTGTTGTATCTAGTAATAAGTTTTAATTACTGTGATATTAAGAGCTATAAATTTAAGTTTATAGAGCTACACTGATTCACCACCCCCCCCAATCTCAATGTCATTGTAAGACTAACAAAAGTATGGGTTATTATTGTGTTAGAGTGAAGGATGTGGTGAATAATATGGCCACCCTTGGAGAGACCTTGAAGAAAGAGGTAGTTGTGAAGAAGGTATTGATATATATTACCCTTAAATGTAATCATGTTGCAATAATTTTTTAGGAGAGTAAATATTTGTCTACACTTTAATTTGATTTTCTAGTTGCTTCTATTATGTCAAATGAGGAAAGACCAAGAGAAAATAGTAAAGAAAATGAGGAAAATACTTTTAATTCAAAATTATTATTTTTTGATAATGATGAAGTTGGTCCAAGCACAAGTAAAAAATAACATGGAAGAAGAAGAAATTAGAATTACTCAAGAGGTAGAGGAAGATGAGATTTCGCTACTAGAAGAGGATATGGAAGTGCTGATAATAAAAGAGTTAAATGCTACAATTGTCATAAAATTGACCACATTCCATGATATTATAGAGTGAAGACCAAAAATTAATATAGAATATCTCACTATGTATGTGAGGATGAATATTCACAAGGTAATTTGTTCTTGACTAGTGACATGGCTGAAAAAGCTAGTCAAGAAGTTTGGTATTTAGATTATGATTGTTCTAGCCACATGACTAGAAAGAAAGAGTTATTTGCTGATGTGAATGAGAATTTCAAGGCCAATATCATTCTTGGGAACAATAATTCTTTGGATGTGGCTACAAAAGGCACCATGGAGGTTGGAACTAAATAAGGTACAAAGAATGGTTGAGGTTCACCCCTAGGGTTTCTTGTTTTTGGAAATCTATTCTTACTATTCGTCTCCTCATCCTTGAGGGCCTCCGGTGGAGGGTTGGCAATGGCAACTAGATTTATTTTTGGAGGGACAATTGGGTGCTGGAAACCCCTCTTATTCAAAACCCATTATTGGCTAATCTCAAGAAATTTACAGATATTAGTTTTGGGCCTCTGGTGTCTGAATTTATTGAAAACCATAATGGGTAGATAATATGGAAGCATATCAACATTAATGAGTTGCCAAATGAATCTACTCAGCTTCAAGAAATCATTCAGGTTGTCTTCATTCGACAACAGGCTCACAATGATCAATTTTTTTGGCAAGCCTTCGAATCAGGGTTTTTTTCGGTCAAAACTGCCTTCAATCTTCTAATTCCTAGTGAACCTATTGAATTGTGTTTCAAGCTTGTTTGGTCCAAACACCTGATTCCAAAAATTACGTATTTTGTGTGGGTTGCCATCCAAGGGAAAATTATGACCAATGACAACCTTTTGAAAAGAGGTATGATTATTCCCAATAGATGTCATCTGTGTTGTTCCAATTAGGAATGCCCTCGACACATTTTTTTGGAATGCTCATTCACTACACCTATCCTTTACAAGTTGTTTGACTAGTTCAATATTGCTTGGTCTTCCCCCCAGACCCTTGCCAATATTTTTATACAGTGGTCGAACCCCTTCTTCAACCTACGTCTTAAAACATTCTGGTATTTTTGTCTCCATCACTTCATACGGTATATCTGGCTTGAAAGAAACAGAAGTATTTTCAAAAAATTATCCCATAAAGCTGATATTTTATGTCTGAAAATCCTCAATGCTGCCAACGAGAATGTTGGTTTGATTCCTCTTCAATCAAAGTCTTGTCCTATTGCTAAAATTAGATTAGCCACATCCTTGGACTTTCCTGTTGTCTCTTCTGTGCCTCCAAACACCCAACCCAGATGCATCTCAATCTGGACTCCCCATCCCGAAGGTTGGGTCAAACTTAATGTGGATGGGGCAGCTAAATGTAACCTCAGTAAATTCGATGCTGGAGGTGTTGTTAGAGATTTTCAAGGTAACATTCTCTATGCTTTTGCCAAACCACTGGGTATTCAATCCAACCAAGTGGCTGAAGCTAGGGCCCTGTGGCGGGGACTCACCCTTGCTCAATGGTTTGCTGCTTCTAAGATATTTGTGGAAGGAGACTCCCTAACGACCATAAATTACTTCAAGAATAATAAGAACCCCTCTTGGAAGGCTAGGAATTGTGTTTATGAATCCAAACTTCTGTCTTGTAATTTTCAAGAAATAATTTTTCAACACACCTTTCGGGAGAACAATAAGCTTGTTGATGATCTTGCAAATCATGTTGTATCTATCGAGGAGATGTCCATATGGAATTATACCTTACCTCTGATGTTTGAGTAGCTAATTATTAATGACAAAGTCTCTTATGGGGGCCAATCAAGGTCCGTTAATGCCACCTATGTTAGCTCCTTTGTGAGTCCTGATGAAGTGTGATATCCTCATTGCTGACTAGATTCATGTTAACCTAGTATGAATTGTTATTTTCTAAATGCTCACTTCTCCATGAAACCCCACATCAATGCTGATCTAATGGCGATAGCTGACGACATCCGCTTCCTTCCTGAGGAATCCCCTGCTGGTGAGGCAATGATTTTCACTAACACCGACAAGTCTTGCATGGAGAAAAGTCTAAATTAATGTCTATAGCTCCTTCTCTATTTCTCTGGGAACTAGTCTATGCCCCGTGGATGTGTTCTTCTTCCTATGCCCCCCCAGGACTTCTCTTTCCCATTTCTTCTTAGTATTTTAGTGTTTTGTTAAAGGCCAACCTTTGTTCCTGGTTACTTTTACTTTACCACCTTCTTCCACAACTGGTATCCTGTATCTTTTTGTACTCAGGGTAAGGGTCCCTATTAAAATACCTCTTTTAATATATACCTCATATATTTAACCAAAAAAAAAAAAAATAAGGTACAAAGAAAATTCATGATATTTACTATGCTCCCAATTTGAAGAATAATTTTTTGAGTGTTGGAAAATATGCAAGAAAAACTACAAAGTTGTTTTTGATAATGTTAAATGTATAATTTATGATAAGAATAATAGGAATCGTATGGTCACCATTGTTCCTATGACAAAGAACCAAATGTTTCTTTATAATTTTGGAGTAAAAAGTACTATGACCATGACACACATGGCACTTGAACACAAGAATTGGCTTTGGAATCTCAAATCTAGACACACAAATCTAGAATTTTTATCTTCAAAAGACATGTTAAATGGACTACCTAAGGTTGGAGAGCACAAGGGTGTGTGTGAAGCATGTGTGATTGGAAACCATTCAAGGAAAAAAATTCCAAAATGAAAAGCATGGCAGGCCTCATACCCACTTCAACTTGTACATTTTGATATTTATGGACCTATGCAAACACAAAGTTTGGGTAAGCCTTCATATTTTCTCACATTTATTGATGAATTTTAAAGGAAGTGTTGGGTGTATTTTTTGAAACATAAGGCTGAATATTTTGGCATGTTCAATATTTTAAAAGCATTGATTGAGAATGAAAATGGATATAAAATAAAGTGTTTGAGAACTAACCGTGGAGGATAATTTTGTTCAAATGAGTTCAATGATTTTTTAAATAATATGGCATCAAGAGGTAACTCACTATCACCTATACACCACATAAAGATGGGGTAGCTAAGAGAAAAAATAGAACCATTGTAGAAATGGTAAGAATCATGTTCTAGATAAAAGTTTTGATAAATTATTACTGGTATTATGTATTTCATATAACAATGTACATTCTCAATAGATGCTCCACAAGAGCACTACACAAGAAGACTCCTCATGAAGCATGGTATAGCACGAAACCAAATATAAGTCATTTGAGAGTTTTTGATTGTCTTGCATATGCATATATGAATTATGAAGTGGGAAAGAAGTTGAACCCCAAGAGTGAGCCATGCATTCTTGTGAGATATTCTAAAATAAAGGCATATAGAATTTATAATCTAAAAACTCATAAGTTTGTAGTCTCTAAAGATATAATTTTTGATGAAGGGCGAGTGCATAGTCATAAAACATCTACAAGAAAAATATATGATGTTCAATAAGATAATACAATTGAGGCATAACCTTCAAATGTTCCCTTTACTCCTAGAAGCCCACCTAGCATCCCATCAACAAGTTCAAAGGAGACTACACTGAGTTTAGGCACAAGAAACTCATCTACAAGTCCCACCAAGAATAAAAATAAAGGAAAGAGAATACTCAAAAAACATCGAACCAACCAAATGATGGACAAGAACTTTCAAATGAGGTTAACAAGAATCTAATTGCAATAGTTGGACAAATTTATTTCAAGATTGGAAAAGCTCCAAATGTATGGTGTTGATGAAGAAGAACCAAAAGGTGAGTTGGTGAATTATGCTTTATTTTTTCAGCTCATTTGAAACCTCCATGTTATGAATATGCTTATACTAATTATGTTTGGGTGCAAGAAATGAAATATGAAATTGAAACCATTAAAAAAATGACACTTGGGAACTTGTGGAATTACCCAAGGACAAGAAGATTGTTGGATCCAAGTGGGTATACAAAACAAATTTTAATAGTGATGGAAGCATAGAAAGATATAAAGAAAGGCTAGTTGCAAAATAATTCACTCAAATATATGGTGTGTATTATGAAGAAACATTTACCCCTATTGCAATACAAGAGATAATTCAAATGGCTCTTTCATTGATAGCCAATAAACAATGGAAATTTTATCACATGGACGTGAAAAGTGTATTCTTGAATGGTTATATAGATTAGGATATTTATGTTCAACAACCTCAAGGCTTTGAAGTGGAAGTGAAGGAAAACCATATTTGCACATTGAAAAAAGTAGTGTATGGATTGAAGAAAGGACCTAGAGCATGGTACTCAAGAATTGATGGGTACTTCCAATATTATGGTTTCAAGAAAAGTAAGAATGACCCAACACTCTATTTCAAGAATTTTGGTGATGATATTATTCTTGTGTGCCTATATATTGATGATTTATTATACATGGGAAGTATTTCAAAGATGATGAATGATTTTAAGTATACTATAATGAAGGAATTTGATATGAAATATTTAGGACTGATGCAATAATTTCTTGGTGTGGAAGTACATCAAGATGATGGTAAATTTTTCATTTATCAATAAAAATATGAAAAACATATGTTGAAGAAATATGGCATGGAAAATTGCAAATCATTTTGGACACCTATGGAACATGGATAAGTGTTGTGTAGATATGATGAAGAAGATAAAGCTAATGAAAATTGTTTATAAGTATTGTTGGGAGCTTAATATTCCTTACTATAATAAGACCTGATATTGCATTTGTAGTTTTACTTATATTAAGGCACATGAATGAACCTTCACAAAACCACCTGAGATCAGCCAAGGAAATCTTGAGGTATGTCAAAAAAAAACCTGAATTTTGGTATACATTATGATTCTAACAATAAAATAGAGCTTGTTGGATACAATGACTCAGATTGGGGAGGTTGCTTGGATGATAGAAAATCAACTTCAAAAAATTATTTTTCACTTGCTTTAGGAGTGATAACATGGAGCTCAAATAAGAAACATATTGTTACATTATATTCTATAGAGTCATAATATATTGTAGATACTATAGAAAGTACTTAAGCAATTTTGTTGAGAAAGGTACTTGAAGAGATTGGTGAAGTTAAAAATAGTCCAGCAACAATATTTTGTGACAACACAAGTGCAATTAAGATTGCAAAATTTCCAATCCAAATAAAATTAAACATATTGATTTGAAGGTTCATTTCATAAAAAACATGGTGGAAAAGAAGGTTGTATGTTTGAAAAATTGTAGCACCAAACAACAACTTACAAACCTATTTACCAATGGCATCAATAAAGAATTTTTTTTTAGATTGAGATACAAACTTTTCTCACCACTTAGCATCAATGGGGAGTATGTTGGAGATTGATGCTAACTATGGAAAATACAAAACCAAAAGTTCTTGCATGAATTTGAAGAAGCCTAAAATTTTCTATAGGCCTTGAAGAGTCATTATGACTATTGGGCTTCTTGAATGTCAAATGAAGTGTTTTAACATCATTTTCTCTCTTGTAAATGTACAATAGTGTAAAATAGATATAGAATATTATGGAAAAAATTTGTAATACTTCTGAGTTTATTCCATTTATTTTGTGAAAAGCATGCTTAGTGTCCCTATTTTTTGAAACTTGCAATAAACTTTCAAAGCTCATAACTTTTTCTTTACAACTCTGTTTTGTACATGTCATACATGTAGACACAAAAAATTGACCCACTTTAGTGGGCAATATTCCTAGAGCCCTTTTGTAGTCTCCTTAGACTTTTCTAAGGCAAGGGTAAGTTTCCTTCCCCCTGGTTACCTATTTTCTCTCTATATACAAAATCATGGTCACCCTTGATGGGGCACGACTTCGCCTAGGTAAAATCACGATTGGCCTTGATGGGGTATGATTTTGTATTTTTAGGATTTCTTCCAAGGAAACCCTAATTTTTTGGGTTTGATGTGTTTTATATTGGACCTCCTAGGTTTTCCTGCATTTCTTGCCTTAAAATCCGCTATATAAGGAGGGTTTGAATTCACTTTTTACACATAATTTACATTACATGGATTATTCATGATTTATTGCTTGCTAACATTTGATTTCTCATAAAGTGTTCTTATTCGGTCTGCACCCTTCTTCTTATTTTACATGCTAATTAACTTTGGATTTTGAAGATTGACTGGTTTTTTGCTGCATTGGATTGTTGATTGTTATTGCTTGCTCTTGGTGGATTAGTGTAGAAGTCCAAAGGATAGATCAACCATTTGGAGGTCTTAACCCTTCTACCTACTTCCTCACTCTCTGCCAAGTGAAAGCGCTCTACTACACACTTATTTTCATTTACTACATCATAGGTTTATTATTTTGCTGTAGTCTAAGACGTTTTATTTCACTTTAGTGAAATCGTGCTCGGTTTGATGCGAGACACGATTCTACCTATGCATTGTTGTGCTTGCTTGTTACATGGCATGACTTTACCTAAGTGAAATATAGGGGCAATTTGCTATCCCTTACTTCACCATTGCATTCTAGACTACATTTTGAACTTGATGCTACATTATATTCTATGGTTCCTGCATTTTATTATGATGTGTTATATTATGTTTGATTTCTTCCAAAGGTCAATTTTTGCTATTACTTATCAAAGGTCAACTAAAATTACCTAGGGAGCTTGACTACTACACCTCCAAGCATTTTTGTACAACACCCTAAGCATTCCCCCTAACGCTAATCATATTTTTCAAGTGTTTATTAAGTTGTCTTGTAGGAACATGACTTGTTCACAACTTTGGATAAAGGGATAAAGGTAAGGATAAATCACTAGATAAGCTAAGTATATGATTAGTCTTTAGGCTATTTGTTTATTGCTTTATATTTTTGTTGCAAAACCTAAGATTTGATTTTATAGAAATATATCTAATTAATTCTAGGCATTTGAAAGATAAACAACATATAGTGTGCACCTAGGGTTAATTTTGTTTGTGCATCTCTTCTTGAGACCTTGCCTAAAGATTTTATGTTTAAAATCCTAGGATTAGAAAATCATTCAAAGGAAGAATCATTATAGGGTTAGTTCTTGCATTCCTGCATTTTGTATTTATGCATTATCATTTATGTTTATAGCATAGACCTAGAAAATCCAAATCTAGATTTTTGTCTTGAATCTCATACATCAAACATTTTTGAAAACTAGAGGACTTGGAGCAAGTCATTAAACCATTCTCGGTGAAACCTTCCGCCATAGCACCGAGTGTAGAGAACAACATATCCTTGTGGTTCACCCTAAACGCTCTCTGTCTTGCAGATCTAGATTTTGGGAATTATACATGGTAGGGAAGTTTTCCCCCTCTACATCTTTGGTGAACCCGATGTGAACACCTCATTTCTTTTGAAACTTTTTTTAAGCAAGATCATTAAATTTGTTTATGTTGCTAAAAAACCTTAATAATAATTATAATTTTTTTGTTGTTGTTAGCATTCTCTTCTATCCTTTCGCTTTTCTAATGGCTCCTTTCCTTAGAATTTAGTGAAAGCAACTTGGATTTGATTATGCTCCTCCTGAAGATGATTAGATTGATAAAGAGGATCCTAACTAGATCTAGAAGAACAGGATAATATGGAAATTGAAATAATTTTTTATCCTTATGAAGGCCCTAATGGTGGGTTTATCTTTTCATAATTTGAGAACATTTGGGATTTTATGAAAGCTAATAGGGATAAGATATTGGAGGGTATGGAAAAGCTCATCTTGAAATAGGTGAAAATCCTCCACCTCCTCCTCCAATAAGCTTCCCTATTCTTGACCTAAATAACCCCTTGCCTAAATCAATGTATCCTAACAATTTGAACCAAGTTGTTGATACTACTACATCCACCAAAATTGGAAGGAATTTGCAAGCTCCTCCAATTAGTAGTGTTACTCAAAAGTGTTTTCAATTCCTGCCTCAATATTCTAATATCAACACTTTTGCTTGTGTTCTACTACATGTTAGTTGTCCATTTTCACAAGGTTCCACATATAACAATATTATCCATGCCTCCAAATAGAATCAAGCATTGTTTCCTCAACACACATATGGGAATATGGGAACAATGCATAATAATAATCCAAAAGTGTAGAATTTGGCAAATATGGTAAAATAGTTGGTTTCAAAAGTTGAAATGATTCAGCCTTCAAGTTTTACTTATAGTTATAAGGAAATGTGTAATCAGCCATTAGATCCTATTGTTGCTTCTAGGCCTTATCCTAAGCAT
This sequence comes from Wollemia nobilis, assembly GCA_028583015.1. Lineage (NCBI taxonomy): Eukaryota > Viridiplantae > Streptophyta > Pinopsida > Araucariales > Araucariaceae > Wollemia > Wollemia nobilis. Next base: position 125,745 of record JAQPPZ010005063.1, read on the forward strand.
ATTTCTATGCTAGTTTTACCTATTTATAAAGGTGCAAAATATCCAATAGAGCACCTAATAATATTTAGAACAACTTGCCATGATCTTATTTATGATGACATGTTACTTAAAAAATTTCCTAAGAGTCTTGGTGGCATGGCATTCGAGTGGTATTATCGGTTACCCAATTATTATTTTAAGAACTTTGAAGAAACAACATAATTATTTGTTCAACAATTTGGTGCTTACATTGAAAAGAAAATAACAATGAAAGATGTGTATAATTTAAAACAAAGTAAAGAGGAAAGCTTTTTAGAAATTTTGGCTCATTGGAGAAGTTTAATTGGAATTTTGTGATATACTTTACCACCAAAGGATATGCTTGAGATATTTATTGGTAATTTACAAGAATAGTTATCTTATGCATTAGAGACTACTACTATTACATATTTTGATCAAACAATTGATTTAGCAAGAAAAGTAGAACAGACCCTTATCAGAAGAGGCCAACTTAAAGTCATAGAAAATAAACCTACCAAGTCTTAACATAATAACAAGCACATAGGAGGTGATATTGGAATGGATAGTAGGCCTGTTAATAATGTTACTAACAACCTATAAAACATAGTACTTCAAAAACCTCCACAAAGGAATTTTACAAAGCTTAATATGTCTATGGAAGTAGTTTTTAAACAAATTTTAGAAGCCAATGCAATTGAATTGCCTTCCATAAGGTAATAAGATACTACAACTCATTGGTATAAGGTAGGTCAGCATGGTGCATATCATAGAGTGGAAGGTCATTGTATAAATTCTTGTAAGAAGTTGAAATAGGTGGTTTAGGATTTGATTGATGCATGAGGCATTGACTTAGGTAATTCTCAAATAGTTAATAATCAAGTACCTACCCAAAAAAATGTAACTACCAATCAAGATATGGGAATAATTAAAGATCCATTTCCAAAACATAATTAGCAAATAGCAAATCAGGTAGCTCATTAGAATGAGTCTCCTCCCTATGGAAATATGGTTGGTATGGTTGGGGTAACTACAAGAAGAAAATATTAGACTCAACATCCTTAGCAAGGACATAATTCTATATTACAACCTAGTTCAATTTTAAATAATAATTAAAGAAACATTTTAGATACAGGGATTCCACCTATTGTATTGAGACTGCAACCTAAGGTTTTGTTTTATCTTCAAAAATAGTTAGCTAGTACTCTAGCAAAGATATCAGTTTTAGAACTCTTACAAAATTCTCCCAACCATAGATATGCTTTGATGGAATTTTTAAAACAACAATCATTTCCCTCATATATTTCTCCCAATGCTATAGTTTATGTCGTAGATTCCCTTGGGATACATCACATTTTATTCTCAAATGATGATAAACCTTACTCAAACTTACGAGAATATTATTCATTTTACATTAGTGCACTTATTGGAGATACCTTTATTAAGATAATTTTAATTGATAATAGTTCTTCTCTTAATTTGTGTACATATCAATTCTTTAAAAATTTTGGATTAAAAGAGGAAGATTTAACAAAATCTGATATCATTATAAAAGATTTCAACAATAAGTCTCAAGAAGCCTGTGGTGTCATATCTCTCCCCCTTAAGGTTGGGCCTAAAATATTAGATTTTTTTTTATGTGGTACATTGTCTTGCATCTTTTAATCTTCTTCTTGGACGACCTTAAATTCATGCAATGAAGGCCGTCCCTTCTACTCTTCATTAATGCCTTAAATTTGAATTTAAAAATCAAGTTGTCATCATTCCACGAGACCCTCGACCATTTGAGTTTTTTCAAATGTAGAATGAGCTCAATATGATTTTAACCTATGTCCTTCTATTTATTCAAAGGTTTCTCCACATTCCTCATCTCATATATCAAAATAATTTTAAAATTTAAAACTGAGTGAGGAACACATCTCAAATATCTCATCTCAGGATCATGATAATTAGTTTCTTCAATCGTCTCTTCTATATCTAGCCAAGCTACCACCATCACCAAGAACCATGGGTTTGCCCCATAAGAAAGGTTATGTTGTACACATTGGCAGGTGTACCTTTGTATTCATAGGAACTGCTCCAAAGAAAGATACTTGGTAGAAACCCCTCTCCCATTGATCATTCTTTTGCTCATTGTTGTTGGACATTTTGAGTGATAAGTTATCATTGATGTCGAACTAACAACACCAGTCAATGGCAGTTTCAGTTGACAACATCTATTTCGGTTTAAGTTTCATGACCCAGTTCTAGAAAGTTAGATGAGATCCAAAGTGCAAGAAAAATCCCAAATAAATAATATTATAATATTCTTTTATAATATTATACAAAGAAAGTTTAAATTAATTATAAATTAATTTTTTTAGTTAATTTATTTAACTTATAAAGTTATTTAAGTTAATTAGTAATTAATTTTATTATTACTTATAAATTAATTTAAGCTAAGGATAAAAAACCTAAGGTGGGTTATTGAAAATAAAATTCAAAATTAGATTTTGAATAAAATAGCATCAACGTGAAGAGAAGTTCAAAAACGTGTATAAAAGGAGGAATTCTCACACCACCAAAAATTATCATGCCTTGAAATATATTGCAAGCTTTGTAATTTGTGAGGCATCCAAGGAAGAGAGAAAGCATACAAAATTTGTGAGAAAAAATATGACAGTGGAGGCATAAGAGGAAGTACCTTATCCTTCCTTCACCTGGGCCTTTTTAGCCCACACAGTGGGCTCCCAAGAACTAAGGCGCTTAGGATAGAGGAGACGGCGGATCGAATCTTGCTGAATCCTCTTTTGGAGAAGAAAGAGGTATGCTTTGATAATTGGTCACTAAAAATTTCAAAATATAGTTTGGGCATTTAAAATTAATTTTTGCATATTTTATTTGGCTCTAAGGTTGCAAGGGAGTTATAAGGGTTTTGCAAAATTAAAATTTTAATGTTATTTGCTCAAAGGTTTTGAAAGGGTTGTAAGTTGTTTGGTTGATATTTTATGGTGTTGGATATTATTTTAAGTTGGAGTTTATAAGGTGTATCAAAGAAATTAATTTTTATGTATGTTATGATGAGTGTTATTTTTAAATGGAGAAATAAGGCATAAATTGAGTTGTGATTATTTGGTGTCTAAGGGAATATTTTTGAGAAAGTATTGAAGTAATATTGTTGTGTTTAACCATTGAAATTGGAAATAAGGAAATTGTGATTAAGATAGGTTTTTCCAAAGGCACTTTGACATCCAACAAAATGTATGGGCATATTATTCCTAGTGAGTAATTGTTGAAAATTGTGAATGGAAAATTGGAGTGAAAATGATTGTTTGGTTAGAATTGTTGAGAGTGTTTCGATTTATTGCTTCAAGGTTTTTTGGAATTAAGAGTTGTTGATAAAACCTTGTTTATAAGCATTGTTTTTGGAGTGAGTTTTTGGGTGAAGAACTTGAACTAGGGTTTGGAAAGAATATGAGTATCATTATTATGTGAGATTGGTTGATAAAGCATTATTGGAAATATTTGAGTGAGTATTCATATGCTTGGACTAGGGTTTGTGAGCAAGGATCATCTCATTGAGTAATTGGTTGAGTAAAGTTGGTTAAGCCTAGTAAAGTGAATGTATGAAGTGATTTTTCAAGTTCTATGAAACAAATTATTCTATATTCTAAATTTTTTTGAGAAAGAGTTGAGTATTGATGAGTGTGAAGCATATTGAGTCTCTAAAACTTCTCTATATTTTTCTGTGATAAAAGAGTGATTGAGTAACGAGGTGAATGTGAAGCATATTGAGTCTCTAAAAATTCTCTATATATTTCTAAGAGAGTTATTATAAGTGATTAAATATTGAGGTGAATGTGAAGCATATTGAGTCTCTAAAAATTATCTATATGTTTCTAAGAGAGTGATTGAAATTGATTGAGCATTGTGATGAGTGTAGAGCATATTGAGTCTCTAAAAATTATTTTTATGTTTCTATAAGATTGGACAAGTTCTAGTGTGGACTTTTTGAGTAGATTTGAGGTAAGTATTTGAGAAGACTTGTGGACAGATTTGGGTAAGCTTTTGTAGAAGCTTACAATAAAGATTGAGAGCAAATTTGGATAAGTTCTTGAGAGGACTTATTGAGCACATTGGACAAGTTCTAGAGAGGACTTGAGGATATATTGGTGTGAGCTTTTATGGAAGCTTACAAGGTAGATTTGAGGTAAGTATTTGAGAAGACTTATGAGCAGATATGATTGATTGATTTATTCAAAACTTGAGTTAAGGTTTGGGTCAGATCCAACATAGTTGATTTGAGATTGAGTCAAGCTTTGAGTTAAGGCTTGAGGATAGATATTAAGGACATATTTGTGCTAGACCGAAGGACTATGTTTAGTACATATTTTAGGACATAGTTTGGTGCAAATTTAAGGACATGTTTGTGCCAAACCAGAGATAGATATTGAGGATAGATTTGTTCTAGATCGAAGGACTATATTTAGTGCATATTTGAGATAGATCTTTGGAGGTGAAATATTTGAGGACAGAGGTCTCCAACCATAGTAGGGAGGACAGGTGTCTTCTATGGATAGAGTTCCATTTTCTAAGGGTAATGGAGGTAGATGTCTTCTAGAGGATCACCAGCCAGAATAGAGTTAGGAGATTGGTGTCTCCTATGGATAGAGAACCACAAAATTGATTAGGGGATTAGTGTATCCTTTGGATAGAGGTCCATAAACATTGTAATAGGGAAAGGATTCCCAAGATATTGATTGAGAAAATTCTAGGGAAATATTTTCTCTATGGAGTAGCCCACATTGGGTGAACCACATTAAATTGGTGTCTCTATTATGTGTGATGATTTGTGAATTTCTTTGGTTATTGCTATTGATATTGCCATTGATTAAATTGGATAATATTTTTGGGAAAGAAAATTAAAAAGTGATCGTATATTGTTCACCCACCCTCTCATTATAAGCTTGTGTTCTTCAATTGGTATCAGAGTTGGTTCCTTCAGAAAAGGTTTAACAAATTGAAGGAATATCCTACAAGAAAGAAAGGCAAAAGTAGAACCATGAGACATAAGAATAAAATAACACACATGATCATGAAAGAAAAGGAAGATGAATTCAATGTTGTTGTTTTGAAATGAAGAATGGAAATAGATTCAAGAGATGAATCAAGCAATGGAGAGATAACCAGATTGATAAAGTTTTGTACCAGATGTAGGAAGACAGGTCACCTTGCAACTCATTATTCACAAGAAGGTGAAGAATGCTTTGTTTGTGGTCAACTCAGTCATAATGTAGGATATTGCAATGGTTTTAGTAGCAGTGAAGATGAATATGATACTTTCAAAATTAAAGTTCTAGAGGATGGTTTAGAAAAGGATAACAGGGATATTCAAAATAGGTATGAAGAAGAACCTCTACTTTGGACAATAGAAGAAATTTAAAACCAAAGAAAAGAGAAAATTTTAGAAAGATAAAAGAGGAAGTCACTCTTAAGGAACTTGTTGAGTTCAAAAGGGAGAACTTAGAATTAAAGGCTCAAATACAAGAGGATGAGAAATATAAGACAAAGATTCTACAAGATCTCTCTGACTTGAAAGTTAAGGTTGAAAAGGCAAAGAAAGCTTAAAAGGATATGGATGAAAATTCAAAAGTAAAAGAGAAATAATATAAAAGACTTAGTGTTGATCTCAAATAATTAAAAAAAATAACTTAGGATTAAGGGTTCAAGATCAAGAATATGAGAAAGCAAAAGCAAAGTTTCTACAGGAACTCACCAACTTCAAAATCAAGGTTGAAGAGGCAAGAAAACTTGAAGAAGGTATGGTCAAAAAAATAAAGACAAAAGATCTAGAGTTTGAAATATTAGATTATGATATAGTTTCACCAAGGATGGAATTAAAATGGTCTAAGGACAAGCTACACAAGTTTGAATAAAATTCAAAGACTTTGGATTGGATTATCAATGCACAAAGACCATCAGTCACCAAAACAAGACTTAGTTTTGAAGAAGAACAAGGGAAACAAGAAGTAGAAAAAGGAGAATCAAGCTCAAGCATCAAAAAGGAAGAATATTTAGAAAATAAGAATGAAAGAGAAAGTGAGACTTCTAAGTATGAGTTGGACAACATAAAGTTTAACAAGGAAAGGAACAATGCACAAAGAAGAAATAAATGGAACACAAATCAGAATAGGTTAAGAGAGACTAAGAGATCAATGAGGTCAAGACAAGGAAATTTCAATGGAAGGTGTTTCTCATGTCACAATTTTGGACACAAGGCTTCATAGTGCAGGACACATGAAAGATAGGAAAATGGGAATTTCAAAAACAAGTAACTTTTCCATGGGTATTTCTACTCATGTAATTAGTTTGGCCATAAGGTAATGGATTGTAGGGTTCATGACAGAAAAGGATATAGTTTCACTAGGAGAAATCCTAAGATATTTGCACCTCCAAGGAATAATAACATTACGTGTTATAAGTGCAATAATGATGGACATACAACAAAATGGTGTAGAGAAAACATTATAGAATCAAGAATGAATAGGAATAGGAATATGAGCATGAACAGGAATAGGAATATGAATATGGATATGGATATAAATAGGAACATGAATGTGGACATGGATAGGAAAAGGAATAGGAATAGTTAGAAGGATCAGATAATAAGGAAAGAGGATAAAGGTAAATACCAGTGCTTGTTGGGAGTAGAAATACTCCCACCCCAAAATTAACCACCTCAAGAGGAGGTGGGGGAGGGACCAAGCTAAGAAATTCATTCTTAGACTTGAGCCCCAAAGGTGACCCTTTGTCGTTGATGTCAAAGGGGGAGAGATTTGGTTTAATAAGAGAGCATTGAGACAGGCGGAGAAATGTCCCAGGGGGAGTAGAACAAGGAAAGGTCAAATGTTTGGTAAAAAGAATTTGGGTTGCCATCAATTACAAAGGCGGAGATTGTTGGAAATTTTGAGTGATAAGTTGTCATTTATTTCAAAAGTAAGTGGTCATTGATGTCAAAATAACAACACTAGTCAGTGGCAGTTTTAGTTGGCAACATCCGTTTCGGTTTAAGTTTCAAGACCCAGTTCCAGGAAGTCATATGAGGTCCAAAGTGTAGGAAAAATCCCAAATAAATAATATTATAATATTATTTTATAAAATTATACAAAGGAAGTTTAAAATTAATTATAAATTAATTTATTAGTTAATTTATTTAACTTATAAAGTTATTTAAGTTAATTATTAATTAATTTAATTATTAATTATAAATTAATTTAAGCTAAGGTTAAAAACCCTAAGGTGGGTTATTGAAAATATTAAATAGCGCCAACATGAGGAGAAGTTCAAAAACATGTATAAAAGGAGGAATTATCACACCACCAAAAATTATCATGCCTTGAAATATATTGCAAGCTTTGTAATTTGCACTACGTCCAAGGAAGAGAGAAATCATGCAAAATTTGTGAGAAACAAAATGATGGTGGAGGCATAAGAGGAAGGACCTTATCCTTCCTTCACATGGGCCTTAGTAGCCCACACAGTGGGCTTCCAAGTGCTAAGGATAGAGTTTGGTGCATATTTGAGGATAGGTTTGTTCCAGACCAGAGATAGAGATTGAGGATAAATTTTTGCTAGACCGAAGGACTGTGTTTAGTGCATATTTGATATAGATCTTTGGAGGTGACAGAGTTAAGGATAGAGGTCTCCAGCTATATTAGGGAGGATAGGTTTCTTCTATGGATAGAGTTCCATTTGCTAAGGGTAGTGGAGGTAGAGGTCTTCTATAGGATCACTAGCCAGACCAGAGTTAGGAGATTTGTGTCTCCTACTGATAGAGATCCACAAAATTGATTAGGGAATTGGTATCTACTTTGTACATAGGTCCATAAACATTGTAATAGGGGAAGGATTCCCAAGATATTTATTGAGAAAATTTTAGTGAAATATTTTCTTCGTGGAGTAGCCCACATTGGATGAACCACATTAAATTGGTGTCTTTATTATGTGTGATGATTTATGCATTACTTTGGTTATTGCTATTGATATTTTCATTGATTATATTGGATAATATTGTTTGGGAAAGAAAATTAAAAAGTGGTCTTATACTATTCACCCCCCTCTCAATATAAGCTTGTGTTCTTCAATTGTTACCAATTTAATGTTTACCCACTTCCTAAAAAGATCCTATCTAGTATGGGATATGTAGGTAAAGGTATTGAGCCACAAAATAAAGGAATTCAAGAGCCTTTGGATGTTGATATTTGGCCTAGGATATGTGGCATATATTTTATACCTATTAAAGACCAACCTTTACCATTTGACAATGATGATCATCTTATGACTGCTGAATATATGGATTATCAAAATTCAGGAGTGGGTGATGACGATGATTGTCTTCCTTATTCTTCTGATATATTTTTTTGCAATATGATTGATTATGTATGTTCTAAAAGTAAGCCTTTTGCTCTGGAGAGAGATCCTTCTTGGTTATCTCATAATGATCTTTATATTAAAAAGAATGGTATTGTTCTCAAGAGTATTGATTATTGTGCCATGGTTATCAGATAAAAAACCATGAAGGACGTTCTCCATGATTTTCATCATCGATATAACTTACTTTTTGGATATTCATTTGATAAAATAGTTCATGGTATATTTGTGTCTCATACTAAGAAAGGCGACATAGTTAGATTTTGTGTTGACTTTCATTATGTTTGCTTAAACTAATCAATTAAATTAATTAATTATAAAAAAACAAATAAAAATTGCATCAAATCCATTAATTATCATTTAGCTATGCATTTACATTTCCATTACATCCATATGCTTGTTCATACTGCATTTTTGCTTGTCATCCTTTTGCATTTGTTTGCCTAACATTTAAAACAACTTGTATGTTTGAATGTCATATTTTGCATGATTGCTTGTTCATGACTACTTTATCATATATATTTTTGGGGATCTTGCAACAATGACATGTGATGATACCTAGTTAGGTCATATCTCACATGCATTGCACTCTCTCTAGGGTTCTAATGCCTAGTAAGATCCCCACCTAGGGTTTTCTTCTTCAATATTCTTTCTTGCTTTTATATGCTTGTTCAAATTCTATATTCCTTGGTCATGGAAGTAGTGAGAGTATCTCTTAGATCAAGGATGAGAGTTTGTTAATATTTCCTTCTCACTTTTCTATTGCATTCTTTTTCTTCTTTGTCTTTCTTTGCATTTGACAAGGAGATATGTATGCTTTATTTCTTTATTGTCTTCTCTGCACATTTATACACACTTAGTATATTGTGATAAGTTTTAAACCCCTATCGAGGGTAGCACTCATCTAATATATATTTATCCTTATATATTACACCCCACTTGGGATAATTATACATCCTAGTTGTTATCTTATTATATATAATTTTCTATCGGGTTATACTCCCTTTTGACTCAATGGGATCAACACCCCATTATAGGATAATCTCCTTGGCCATTTTCATTAGGCCTCGACATATATCCTAGCAGGTAATCACCCCATAGCAATCAAGCGAGCAACCACACATAGTTGGTCAGACTCCAATACCTCATATTTTACGGTGAGTACTATATCCATAGTGGATTTAGCTCCATATTTTCTAGTACAATTCATAGTGTCTAGTCACATTGGTCCCTTGCAACCTACACTAATTTCAATACCATGTTTCATCTATACTTATCTATTTTGGATGGTTGACCTTTGGATCTTCTTATTTTTCTTCTTATTTATTCTTATTCTCTTCTCTCTCTTCTTCTTCTATTTGTTGGTTTTATTTCTTATTTCATCTTGTGTTTCCTTTCATCATTTCATCCTTCCATCCATTCCATCCATGCATTTCATATAGTCTTGCATTAAGATAGGTTTCATGCATAAATTATTAAAATTAAAGAACATCTAAATTAAATAAAATCACATGCACACAATCACATAAAATATACAAAAATCAATTATGTATTACTTTAAGAGAAAAAGAGAGATACATCCATCTGGTTGGTGTACTATAGTACAATCCTATACACTCAACCAATCCCTTGGAATGTATGCCATAATCAAAACTGGTATGCCATATTGATCCCTAGCCTTAGCTCTAAGAGCCTATCTCCTCTACTTTGCCTAGATGAGGAGGTGGTCTAGGCAGCCACATACCCATGGATGGTAAAGCCAAGAATATCCATGATCGATACCATGATATGCTAGTTTATTAGAGGTACAAAGGAAGTGCTTCTTTCTACCCTACTAGTACCGCCTAGCAGTACATGGTATTATAGAAGTTATCTTGCTCAATACCCACCTCCAACCTCTCCCATGCCCTTTATAGCTCTACCTATAGAAGGTGGACTCTATTGCTATATTGGTTGCTCCCAACGACATCCATCCCCTCTACCCATTCCCTTTAGTGCTCTGTGTCCAGATGCCTCACCTCCCCTTGGATATGATCAACCTATTCTTGAGTTGTATCCCTCCCCCTCTATGCAGTACTCAATGAGCCTCATAGTCCCTCAATCCTCTTGGACCTATCCTCGTAGAGTAGTTTTTCCTATCTTCATTTTCATAGCACCTCTACTTCCTCCCTCAGATCCCCTCATCCCGAGGCTTGACCTTGATCATATATTGTTGATTTGAAGGTCTATCATGATACTTCACCTCGTAGTACCTTAAACTCTATGGGGAAAACTCTAGATACCCCTACCTCCCTAGTCCCTATAGTGCTAGTATCCTCTATCACAAACTCAATCTAAACTTGAGCCTACTTCTAACTCAAAATTGTTGGATCCTGCTATACCTTCTATATGGCTTTGTGAGCTACCTCTTGAATTTCTCACTGCAAGCTTGGGCCCATCACCTAGAACCTCTATATTAAAATAGGTGGGGAGACCCTCTAGGACATGACTCCACTATACCATCGCTTGTATTCGAAGGCCACTCCTATGTCATACACCTAGGATCCATATAAGGAGGATCGTTCAAGTCATCTTCTGTCCACCTAGCCAAGTTAGGTCTACCTCCCACCCTTTCTGGGTCTTGGTAGCTAGGTTTAGTATTCCTTGAAATATCCTAAACTACCTCAAGACTTAGTTGAACCAAAAAACCTCTAGCTCTCCTCTCTCCATAGTGAACCACCTGATCCTCTTGATCCTAGATAGCTCTATCTTATCATCGGCCCAACTTGGGTGTAGATTCCAAGGTCACCATATAATCTTGGCCTTCCTCACTAGTGGCAGGTGCCCAGTATAGGTCCTCACAACCCTCTCTAGGGATCGTGACCATCTATATGTTTTTGGTCACTTTGAGGTGGGTAATGGTCCTAGTAGTGCATCTGATCTCTACATTGCTATGTGATCCTAGCTCCATACCTGGAGCAAATTTGTGCACACTAATCTTGTACACCATTTGTACATGACATTGTATAATATCTTGTATAAGCTGGCCAACACATATGGACCCTCTGTAAACTAAACTTCTTGGTGTCACATGTTCGCCACTACACCCACCATCATCCATGGTAGATATCGCTTGCTATTATGACATATCAACTATCCTGCCACCACCCCATAGAGCATGATCATCAATGTATCTACCCCATATCACTCCACTAGGTTATCTATGACTATGGTGCTCTATCACACCTAGTGGGCCTAACCTCCTAAAAATTACTACAAGGTCGTTGGTCTCCCTCATGTTCTATAAACTATTATCCTTATGATAGGGATACGTAAGATGCACCACACAACCTCTAGTGTGACGATCATCTCTCCCGTGGGTAACCAAAAGGTTGATGACATTGGATACCATCCCTCCACTAATTCCATTAGTAGGGCCCCATATGCCTCTACTTAAGGCTAGGTGGTCTAGCCCCATTGCATCCAGTGTGCCCCTCTTTGCCTATGTGAGTGCCTCTAGCTCCACCTCCAAAGATCTAGCTCTACACTCACGACTCTCAAGTACTATGAGCTGCAATAACAATAAAATTAAAATTTTCCATTAGTTAAATTAATCAAAACATTAATTATAAATTAATTAATTAATTAATTAAAAAAATTTATTTAATTCAAAAATTTCTAAGTTTGTTTACTAAGGTCACATTTTTCATTTCCAAATTTAATTTGCTTACTTCTATCCCCTTTTCTTCTTTCTTTTTTTTTTCTTTTTATTTCTCTTATTTCTTATTTCTTTTTCTCTCTTTGATGAAGTCATGTCGAGGTGAAGTTGTGCCTTGCTTTTGTGAAGCATGATTTCATGAATTGGTGCATGGGCCTTGTTTATTGGTGTGATTTCACCGCTGCTATCTAGAGTGAAATCATGTATGGATCATGAAATCATGCTCGGGTCATATGCGAAAAACCGCTAGTTTTGGCAAAAAACCACCGAAAATTCCACAAAAAAATTAAACAAAAATTAAAATATAGGTGTGTTTTTCGATCCTACATATGCTCGCTCTACCTCTATTTTGGCCTTGCCCCTCATGATCGCTAAATGGTGCACCAGTAGCACCATCTCCTCTTTTTACCTAGAGCTCTTTTCTTTTCTCTCATGTAGTAAAAAATGAATTAGGTTTTTACCACTTTTTCACTTTTATCCCTATTTTTTGTATGTTTTTTCTCTATTTTTTAATCTTTCTTTGCTTCTTCTTATTCTAAGTCTATATTTTCAAGTTTTTATGAGGGATTTATTCCTCATAAAATTTGAGGGGGCACCTTGGACTTAGAGGTAATATTGTCCCTAATGCCTTGATTTGCGTATAAATCATGAAAATGTTTAGAATAACATCATTTTTGCACCATCCTTCTCTTCTAAACCAACCACCCTATTTCTAATTTTCACTTTTTGTTTGTGTGTGTTTACATATTTTCTTTGAAACATTTATTAGGCCATAAATGCATCAAAGAGGGGGAAAAATGTAGACACATAAAATTGACCCACTTTAGTGGGAAATATTCCTAGATCCCTTTGGAAGACTCCTTAGACTTGTCTAAGGCAAGGGTAAGGTTCATTCCCCATTGTTTTACCTATTTTATCTCTATGTGAAATCATGCTCACCCTTGATGGGGCACGACTTCACATAAACGAAATCGCAGTTGACCTTGACGAGGTGCAATTTTGCATTTTTAGGGTTTCTTCCAAGGAAACCCTAATTTTTTGGGTTTGGCATGTTTTACGTCAGCCCTCCTTGGTTTTACCACCTTTCTCACCTTAAAATATGCTATATAAGGAGGGTTTTAATTCATTTTTCACACACAATTTACATTATATAGATTATTCACAATTTATTGCTCACTAACATTTGATTTCTCATAGTTTTCTTATTCAATCTGCATCCTTCTTCTTAACTGATTAACTTTGGAGTTTGAATATTGAATGGTTTTTTACTGCATTGGATTGTTGATTGTCATTGCTCTCTCTTGATGGATTAGTGTAGAATCCCTAAGGAGAGATCAACCATTTGGAGATCTTAACCCTTCTACTTTCTTCCTCGTTCTCTTCCAGGTGAAAGTGCTCTATCACACACTTATTTTCATTCATTGCATCATAGGCTTATTGTTTTGATTTAGTCTAAGGTTTTTTGTTGCACTTCTGCAAAATCATGCACAGTTTGCTACGGGGTGCAATTTTACCTATGTGTTGTCATGCTCACATTTATGGGATGTGACCTTACCTGAGTAAACTCGAGGGGAAATCTATTGTCCCATACTTCACCATTGCATTCTAGACTATATTTTGGACTTGATGCTACATTCATTATGTGGTTGCTGCATTTTATTTTATTGTGTTATATTATGTTTTTTTTCTTCCAAAGGTCAATTTCTACTTTTATTTATCAAAGGTCAACTAAAAGGACCTAGGGGGCTTGACTACTACACCTCCAAGCATTGTTGTACATTGGCCTAAGTAGGCCCCATAATGCTAATCATATTTTTCAAGTGTTTATTATGTTGTCTTACAAGAATAGGAATTCTTTACAACTTTGTATAAAAAGGATAAAGATAAGGATAAATCTGGATAAGCTAAGTATTCTTATTAGTATTTAAGTTGTTTGTTGTGTACTTCATTTTTTTGTTGCAAATCCTAAGATATGATTTTATAGAAATATATATAATTATTTTTAGGTATTTTAAAGATAAAAAACATATAGTGTGCACCTAGGGTTAATTCTTTTTATGCATCTCTTCTTGAGCCCTTGACTAAAGGTTTTATATTTAAAACCCTAGGATTAGAAAAGCATTCAAAGAAAAAATCATTCTAGGGTTAGTTTTTGTATTTTTGCATTTTGTACTTTTGCATTGTCATTTATCTTTTATAACATATATCTAGAAAGGCCAAATATAGGTGTATGTCTTGAATCTCATACATCAAATATTCTTGAAAACCAGAGGACTTGGAGTGAGTCCTTAAACCATTCCTAGTGAACCCGTCCCCCCTAACATTAAGTTTAGAGAACAACATACCCCACAGTTCACCCCAAAGGCCCTCTCTCTCTTGTGGATCCAAATTTTGGGAATTGTACACGGTAGGGTAGTTTTCACCCTCTACAATATATTGTTTTAAAGGTATTTTTGTGTAAATATACTTCCAAATTTTTATCAAATTTTGAGTAGATTCGGTCTCTCAAATTCAGACTATCTTGCACTGCTCTAAAAATTGCTACAATTTTTGCTCCTACATTTTTTTCTTTCTATGCTTTTGGTTGCATTTTTTTGGGTCAAATACTTCAATACCTACCATATCTAGTTAAACTCAACTTGTTTTAAATAATACATAAATGATTAGTACTATACCTTCATCACAACTTTATCCTCGTCAAGTGTCATTGCCCTTAAAACCTATTCCCCATACTGAACCTAATCCTAAGGTTCAAAATTTGGCTACTATAGTAAAAAATATATTTTAAATATGGATACCATCCAAGCCCCTATTCATGTACTTCTAAAAATATATGTGTAACCAACTTCTAGATCCAATTGTTGCAAGTAACCCTTATCCTTAAAATTTCAAAATTCCAAATGTATAAGGGTATGGAAGACCCTATTGAACACATTAGAATATTTTGAACTAATTTCCACGACATCACTTACAATGATATTTTGTTGTAACATTTTATCCTAAAATCCTTAGTGGTATTGCTTCTGAGTGGTACTATTTATTTTCAATATCATTCTCTTAGAATATTTGAGGAGTTAGGACAGATGTTTGTACAATGTTTCTCAGACTATGTTAAGAAGGAGGTCACCCTTGGTGATCTATATCAACTTAAGTAAGACAAATACAAGAGGTTATTTGATTTCTTAACAAAATGGTGAAGGCTGATTGGAAAGTTCCAATATATACCCCCTCCAATGGATCTTTTAGAAATTTTTATTTCTAACTTAGGTGATCAACTATCCTATGACTTAGAGACCACCATTATATTATCTTTTGAGTAAGGAGTTGACTTGGCCAAATGGATGGAAGTCACCCTATTTAGGAGAGGAAAAATAAAACTTAAGAACAAAGAGAAAAAACTATCTAAGTCCCAATATAAGAACAAACATGTAGTTGGTGATGGCACTACCGACTCTCACCAAATAAATAATGTAAATACCATAGGTATCCTTCAAAAATTATTTTCAAGCAAGCAATAAAAACCTATGAGGATCTTCACTAAATTATATAAACATATTTCTTCCATCCTTGAACAAATACTTGATACTAAAATTATTGAGCTTCCACCCATTAGGCTCATAGATACCACTAGATATTGGTATAATCCTTATTAGCATTATGATTTTCATTGCCTTGATGGGAACACTACTAATAAGTGCAATAACCTTAGGCATATTTTCCTAGACTTGATAGATGGTGGGCACATTGTCATTAGTTGTTATGTACCTTAAACTTTAACAAACCAAGACATGGGAATATTCTAAAACCCACTACCTAATAATGATCAGAAGGTAGCCAACAACATTTCATATACTAATGTCCCATTTCCAAATCATAACATGGTGGGCATGTGTAGACACCTAAAGCATGTCATGTTTAGGAGACTACTCATATGGGCATATTTGTAGACCATATGAATGATCTTGGAACTTTCCAAGGCAAAGCAATGGTTTTAACCACTCAATTTAGGTATTCTAGACCTATTCAACCTTAGTCATGGATGGCATCCGTACCTAATATTTCAACCATGGTTGACACCCATGGCTAAGTTTCTAACTACACTTGAGAGTTGTAGCTAGCCTTGTAACTATCTTGGCCTCCCGAGCCAAGCCAAATTGGTTGTTACAACTACATTTGCAATAAATTCAAATGGTTTTGAGTTAAGAAGCTTTTGGATTATTCCTCCCAACTACCCGAGTTCTTGATATTGGCTTCTCAAGAAAGCTAGGATGAGGAGGTGGATAGGATATAATACCCTCCTCAAAATTGGAGAGAATTCTAGAGATGAGATTTCAAGTTTAATGTAGTGAAGACCTATTGAATTGGAGAGCCAATTGCACCTTGTGAAGAGTAACAAGATACTACCAAAATCCAATTTTATCATCAACATTGAAACAATGGAGATCTCAAGAGCTTGAGGAGCAAGCTTGATAATTAACACACATCCATTGCAAATTAAAATGAATTACATCACCAATCTATTCTAGAACATCGAGGTGACCCTTGACCATCAATTTCTTGGAGGAATTAGGAGTTTTAGGCCCTAATTTTGAGATAAAGAGGAGTTCTCCCTTAGACATGGCTAATAGAGCCTACTGTGTTTAACACCCATGGCTAGGGTTTGATGTGCTTTTCCTTCATTTTTAGCTATAGGTTTTCCATTCTAGTTATGAAAATAGGTTAATATAGCTTATATTAGTCTTCATTTACACATTTGCATGGTTAATTAGCAAGATTAGAGGTAACTTTACCTTCATTTTGTCACATTTGCTAGATTTCAAGAATCTTCTTAGATTAGTTCTATTTCATTATTGTATTACAAATTGCATGGTACAATAGCTAGATCTACTTGTTTCCAAGCATGATTTGTAGTAATTCATCCATTTTGTAAGCATATTTGTATATATTTATGCTTTCCTTCAATATTAGCCATACTTCTTGTATTTTCTCAACAAAAGCCTCATCATGAGAGGCCTCATATGCTTTTAATTGTGCTATATTGTTTCATGTATGCAAGCTACATGATCTTGCAAGCTTCAAAGCACTTTCAATATCAAGTTCCTCTTCGTGAATAGAGGAGGCATAATTATAAGCCCTCAAGCAGTTTGATGGAGATATGAAGACCAATTGAACACATATTCCCCTATTGTGGGGTTATTTACTTATTGTAACAATTGTATCAATATTTTGGTATCCCTAAGAGGGAAAATCTATAACAAGACTCATTTGATTAATAAATAAATATTACCTTTGCTATTTTCTTCTTTTTTCCAAATGTATGTGTAGATTATATGCATTCTTTCTTTTTGTTGCAATATCCATGGATGTGTGGTCTCCGTAGCCTTCTATAGTGGTGATCACGGTGGGATTCATCGCTTCTAAATGAGGGAAATATCAAGGTCATTTTAGAAATGTTTCCTCCCACTAATATCGAGGAATTGAGAAGCCTAAAGGGCAAAGTAGCACCCATAAAGTGATTCATAACATAATTATAGAACAAATTTCAACCCATGAACTGACTGCTACACAAGCTAGTCCCATTTGAGTGAGATGAGGACTATCAAAAGGTATTTGATGAGATCATGTAGTACCTAGAAACACTACCATTTTTAGCTCCACCTCAACCAAAGGTGCCATTACTATTTTATATATATGCCACTTAATTTGCATTGGGAACCATGTTGACCCAAAAGAATGTGCAAGGCAAATAATAGATAATATATTACATCAACTATAGTCTAGTCAACTACGAGCTATGATACGCATATGTGGAAAAATTATGTTTAGCAATAGTCTTTGCAATGAAGAAGTTGTGCCACTACATGTTAAGACATACGATAAATGTGGTATCAAAACAAAATCCTTTATAGTACATGATGAGTAAAACGTATCATAATATGCGTACTATGAAGTGGATCATGCTACTGACCTAGAATTCATAATTCAAAAGTCCATCAAGGGAACAATCATAGCAGATCAACTGGTAGAGGCTCCTCTTTAGTATCATAGACCTCTTGCCATAGATCTTCTTGATGATGTAGTCTTTACATTATTGGAGTCACCAAAACTCGAAGAACCTAATAATAAAGCAGATATATCATTTGTATTCGATGACTCCAAGTACGAGCAAGGGGTGGTGTAGGAATTGTATTATTCATGCCACAAGGTGCTCTAATGCCCTTATTTTTTAAGCTTAATTTCCATTGTACAAATAATAGCATTGAACACACGGCCTTAATATTGGGTCTCAAAACAAAAATTGCCATGAAGATAAAAAATATAAATATCTTTGGTGACTCCTTGCTCATTGTCAATCAAGTTAATGGGATCTATCAATATAGATGTCCCATTCTGAAGGCATATAAAGATCTTGTAGACACATACCTATCCTAGCTAGAATGGTATGACATTGAGGTAATCCCTTGAATATACAATAGATTTGTAGACACCATGGCATATTTGGGATCCTTAATCCCTCAAAATTCATCTATGAAATTTACTACCATTCAAGTGAACATGCTCTCACAATCCATGATGCAGCATGAGGCTTTTGATAGTCAAGAATTAGTCTGTATGATTCAAATAGAACCAACCCATGAATGGTTCTACAAAGCCATTTTTTTTTGAAAAAGATACCTTTGGGATCTTTGCTTTCATAGGGTCCTGTAGAGAATGGTACTACTATTCTCCATAAGGTAGTTTCCCAATCAGCTTTTGTACAAGTCAAACTATAGTGGGAACATGTCGTTCAATCAGTTGAAGTTGTTGCCTATTAGGATTGGTGTAATCCTACATGTATTTTTGGGTATCAAAAAATGAGCATTCAAATAGAAAGTGACCAAGTATGTCTTGCTAGGATACATCTTATATCATCGAAGCTACAATGGAATTATCCTTCATTGTCTTGAGCCCTAAGAATCAACTTGTGCAATCTCACAAGCTCATGATGGTATGTGTGGTGGTCATTTTAGTAGCATGGTAATCATCAAGTGCATCCTTTGAATGGGTTATTACTAACCTACTATGGATAAGGATTGCATAGTATATGCCAATAAATGCATCAAATGGTAGCATCATGATAATATTATGCACTTGCCATTGCAGGCCTTACATCCCATTAAGATAGCTTGGCCATTTGCTCGATGGGGTTTTTATTTGATTGGTAAGATCTCTCCCTCGTCATTGGGCTAACATACATTCATTATAATGGTCACTAAGTACTTTAAAAAATGTGTGGAATAAATCCCTTTGACAATGACAACTAGATTGTGTATTGCATATTTCATAGTCCACAATATCATATGCCATTTTAGGATACCATACAAGATCATATCATATAATAGAACATCATTCAAAAATAAAATGGTAACGACTTTAACATTCAAGTATAATACACAACATAGTTTTGTAACTCCATACTATCCATAAGAAAATGGGTAAGCTGATGCTTCTAACAAGACAATGTAGTTATCTTGAAAAATACTATTCAAGAGAACCACAAAGATTGGCATATCTAGCTACCCCTTGCATTATGGGATTGCAGGACTAGTATACGGATGCCCACTAGGGCAACCCCGTTTTCACTAGTATATGGAACTAAGGCCATTATGCCCTTAGAGTTTGAAATTCCAACCCTACACATCGCATTGAAAGAGTTCATCGATGATGACACTATGTGACAAGCTCACCTTGACCAATTGACACTCCTTTATGAACACCGCATGAATTCCCTTGAGCATCTTCGAGTTTATCAAGGACACCTAAAAAAATATTATAACAATAAATTCCATCTAAGAGACTTTAAAGTTGAGGATCTTGTACTAAAATAAAACCAATAGAACTCAAACCTACCACTACACTTATGAGACAAATTTATGGCCAACTGGTTAGGTCCATATATCATCTCGGATAAGATAGGACCTAGAATATATCACCTAACATCACTTGAAGGTGTTGAAGAGCCTGAGCCTCTCAAAATTCTTCATATTAAGGCATTCCACACATAAAAATAAAAATTTAAAAAAAAATTGAAAATCTAAAATTCAAACAAATCAAAAAGCAATAAAATTCAAAAACATTGCAAAACATAAAAATAGAAAAAAACATTTGCATTATGCATTTCATTTTGCACATGCATTCATTTAACTGCATTACATTAGGCATGTTCATCCATTGCACTTGCATTAATATAGGTTGCATTTATAATCTTACAAATGACACCACGTTTGTATCTAAATAATGCATCTATACATGATAATTATCCATGACCCTTGTGACTAATTGTGTTTCTCAGCACAACCCCTCATGTTTCTATAAGGAATACACTAGGGTTTTTCAGTAATTCAGCCATACCTAGTGATCTTCTCAAATTTTGTAGAAAGCCATATTTTTTTTTGAAGATGATGTCTAGTTTTGATAGCACCTAGCGTATGTCAAAATTCCATCCCTAATAAACACATTAACAATCCTAATCAGGACAAGGAAATATGAAGACTACAAAGTGATCCTAGTCACCTTAAGTGAAATGTTTCTACTTTCTCATATTGTGATGTGCATGTTCTAGAGTGTTGATCATTGGAAAAAGGACAAGATCCCCATATCCAATAAATCCCTTGCTTTATACAAAACAAGCAAAATCCAAAAATCAAAAGAAAAATCCCTTGCTAAAAAAAACAATTCAAAATAAATAGTGATTTTCATCACTATGTATGAGCAAGTATCCCAATAAATGTGAAGAAAAGAAGGGGGTGAAGAGCTTGAATCCATGGAATGGTCACTACTTGAAACCATAGAGTGATCCTCAATGCAAAAATGGGTTGAATGAATCTCTCATGGCATTGGGGTAGTTCTAAGAAATTTACAAGTGAACTAGTTGTAGGTGGCTTGTATTACCTAGTGGTCTAGTCTAACTATGTCCAAACTTAGGATCATGATGAGCATTTGGTGATCCTCATTACAAAAATGGATTGAATGAATCCCGCCTAGCAATGAGGTAGTCTTATGTCTCATCTAATATATTCATTTGCACACATAGGGATAATGGATATCTTGGTCTTCATAACAAAAATTTTATCTTTCAAGAGTCTAGTATAGTGATTATACAACTTTTGATTAATCAATTAGGGTGTTTGAGTCTCATGGAAAACCTCAAAAACACCTTGTACCAACAAGCCATATAAACAAATAAATTATTAATTTTTCTTGTGAACTTTTGTTTATTAAGGGTAGTCATGAAATAGGATAGATATCAGATGGATATCAACAATGATATTT
The DNA here is from genome assembly GCA_028583015.1 of Wollemia nobilis. NCBI lineage: Eukaryota > Viridiplantae > Streptophyta > Pinopsida > Araucariales > Araucariaceae > Wollemia > Wollemia nobilis. The sequence continues at coordinate 147,160 of JAQPPZ010005063.1, forward strand.
AGATGGCCACTGACTATCTTATGCATATCCTTTAATTTACAAAAGCTCATGAAGGAAAACCATACATCTTTTACCATCTCATCTCAAATTTGGATGCTTAAATGATTATTTCTTATGACAAGATTTAACATTTACATTCATGATTTTTATACATTGTGTGGTGTCATCCATTAGTGTGTAAATACATATTACATTTATTCCTTATGTTTTAAGTGATTAAAGCATACAGGTTCATTTGCATTATATTATCATCACATAATTAGTGCATTGCATTCCACACAATATACATCATATCATAACAACACAAATTATATGCATACAATTAAATCAAATTTAAACATGCATTTAACATCCCATATTGCATCCATATATGCATACATAAGTAGTCCATCTAAACATATAGATCATTACATCTAATCATACATACATCATCTAGCTAGTGCATGTCATCAAGACATCACATCTATATAGCATCAATTAACATATCATCTCAACATTGCATCCATGTGCATATCATAAACATAAAAATCAATAAAATGATATACATAATGAGTCATAATCAAATGTCATATCATATATATAACGTGTGTCCAAATATATACATAGGGGTACACCAAAATACTCGTAGGCTACAATAGTGTAGGTCATCTGACCTTACACTAAAAAATGGTATAGTATCATCAAGACATAATCATGAGTGACCTACACCACCTGAGTCACCTTCACCCTCTCTACCCTCTCTACGAGGCTATTTATAGCTAGTACCGACAAATATCTTTGATCTACCAACTGATCTTTGGTTGGGCTGAATTGATGAATACCCTAACTCACTCTACCTAATTTGATGGGAGACTTCTACTATGAAACGCTCTCTAGGGGTGACACCCAATAGCCTAATATGACCCTACAAAGCTACAATGTATCCAGAATCTATAGACATCTGTGTGGTAGCATCCTATAGGAGTTCCTATAGGCATTTGATCTCTGCATCACCACCTAACACTACTAGTCCCTGAGCCATTGCAATAACTATTGTAGCCTATGAGATAGAAGGAATACTGCTATCCATCCTAAGCACATCTTGCTCTACAATCCTAAGGTCTAGCTATACCTGGAGAATATTCCATTGAGTGGTGATCTTCTCAATCTTGATGGTCATCGAGTCAACCTACATTCGGAGGGTGGTCCTATCCTTCTTATAATCCTGCCACTAAGTTTTCCCTACTGCAAGCTATTTCTATAAGGCACCCATCTAATCTTATAGGGTTGCAATGGAGGTATCTCTTTCCAAAATCTATGTTTGAGCCATATATAGCTATGTCTATAGACTAGATACTTGGGCTTGAAGCTATGACACCTCATCATCAAGATCCTCCATGCACTCCTCATATCGGTCCCCACTCTCCCTTTGTCCTTTGGTGAACTTATCACCCATTTGGATCCTCAAATACTACCTTGGTAGCCTCACCATCCCTAGATATCCCTAAGGGACCTCCACCCTACCATATCCTGGTCATCTACCAAGTGTTATAATTAGGAGTGGTTCTAGTGTCTGCCAACCCTGAATCCTAAAATGCATCCTCCTCCTCTCCCAAGGGGGTCACCTATGGCCATGCTATTTGAGTCTCTACTTAATATGGTAGTAGAGGATTGTATCCTCTGTAATGTCTTGGTGTACTCTAAACTATCTGGTGATGCGAGAGAAGTGAATGAATTCCTGCACACCAGGATTACACCTGATAACCCAACAATCATGTCTAGTTCATCTCAGATAGCGGTCTACCTCCTCCCATGTAGGGCAATCTAGATAAGGATGCTATATAATATAAATTAATCATAGTTATATTAGCTTATCCATGTAGTGCTGCAAGTCTCCTGAATGAGATCTACTCCTATAAGTCTTTGCCTCTCATGACTAGAAAGCTTCGTAGCACTATGACACATCTACTATAGTCGTAATATATTAGGGTATCCCTATAGGATGCAATATCCTGATGTTCTTCTAGGTCCATATCTATAGAAAAAGGATGTATCCCACTCCTACTCGTCCCCACTACGTAATGTGGTACAACTCATCATAGAGCTATGTGAGGCGAGCAATCCCCGATGATAAGATCAATGGATGTGTTGTGATGCTACCAAGCATATCCTAAAATGTGGCTAGGAGGTTCCAATGAAACCTCAATCCTGAAGTATCCATAAGCACAACATTGATGATGATGTGCATAAGGATAGCTTTCCTTAATGTAAATATGTGTGCCCTGTACCAAAGCTCAATGGGCACCCTGCCATGCTCTATGTTTGCTAGTGCTTCATCACTCTTGGTGCCAAAGATCCTCTAGAAAATGGTAGGCTTCTCCTTGATAGGTGAATAAGTGATGACATCTCCATCAATGGAGATGCAAAATATATGGTACACATCCTCTAGCATGACCATCATCTCCCTAGTTATAATATGGAAGGTGTTAGTCTATGCATCCCAACGATGGGCTAAAGCGGTCATATAGGCCTGGTCAACCTGGATAGAAGGAAGTTGTAAGACATAGCCAAGGCCCATGAACCTGAACCAATCTAAGTCTACCTGGACCAACTTAGGTAGGATATTGTGGAGTAAATAAGACTCCTCTACTCACACAATCAAGGTATAAGATAAGCAATAACAAAATATAAAAAATTTCAAAAACAATTAAAAAACATACTTCAAAAGTACAATAATATCTTAAAATATGTCATAATATCAAAAACAATAAAAAATGCATGCAAAATGTCCAAAAAATTTCAAATATGCACTTGAAAAAATCAAAACAATTAATTAAATCAAGTCAATCAGGTAGACAAATAAAAATAAAAAATAAAATTTTGGCTAAAGTTTCTTAGCCACGGTTATCACCCATGGCTAGCACCAATGATCAATTTTTTTACTATTGGTGTTTGAACTCAGCTGCGATTGACAACCATAGTCTCCAATTGGCCAATTGAGAGCCATGGATGCCACCCGTGGCTACGATATTGACCTTGTTCGAGGTTAGTTCCCACCCCAATAAACCTTGAAAATTAAATCCCCAACCCTCTAAGCGAACCTAGGGTAATCCTAACTAAGGTGAGAATATTTACTAATAGGTTTAATGAGGTTCATTTTATCCTATTACTTAATGTGGTTTATTTTAAATTGGGTAAATTGCATAAGCAATATGGAGGTGCTACCTTCGAAGCACTAGCTCCACCATTAGTGGATGCCTCCGGTTGATCTTCCATCAGGGTAGGTAATGGTTTCATCAATGTTCTGTATCAAGAGTTTTCTCTCACCTCTCAAAGCTCTCACTATCAACTTGTAAACCGAAAATAATGAAAATAAAAAACCCTAAAAATTCTTTTATATTTCTAACTTGGCCCTCATCCACGGGTGTCAGACACAAGCATGGATTATGGTTTCACTGATCACGGTCGTCATAAACAGTTAAGAAAATTGCCAAAAATAGTTGTGGCTAATAATCATGACTAGCATGCAGTAATAAATGCCCTTAAGAGGAGCTTTAAAATAAAAAATTAAAATATTCAATGGTCCAAAAACCTCAAAAATTAAAAAAATAAATATAAAAACATCATACAAATCAAAATTCAAATGCACCTTGTATTTAGTTATTTACCCCATACACTTGGTGGTTGCAGTGACTTACGCTCCATGCAATCCAAAAGGATGAGTAAATTATCATAAGGTCATTTAGGGTAAATTAGTCATCGCTGGATTGAAATGTCTTCACTTAAATCTTGAAGAAGGCCATTGTGGCCAGACTGCCCCATGAGAACAAGGCATTTGTTTTAATTTCTTCTATGACATTTTTAGAAGATCATCAAACATAATGATTCACCATATGTTGGAAATTTTGAGAATATGAGTTGTCATTGATGTCAAGAGTGATTGGCCATTGATGTCAAAAGTTAGTTTTAGTGAGCAGTGCAAGGAGAAGCAGTTTTACAATCAGTGCAAAAAGGAGATTCTGCTTCTAGTTGATTAGATCCAGTTCCAAATAGTCATATGTGGTCCAAAGTGCAAAGAAGAGATCCAAGAAAATAATTTTATAATATTTTATTATAATATTAAAAATGAAATTTAAATTAATTATGAATTATTTAATATAATTTTATTATAAATTAATTTATTAATTAATTTAATTAACTTTCAAAAGTTAATTAAGTTAATTATAATTTAATTTTTTATTTAATTATAAATTAATTTATATTAATTTAAATAACCCTAAAGAGGGTTATAAGGTTAAAATAAAAATCAAATTTCAAATTCAATTCAAGCACCGACGTTTATGGCACAAGAGGCTTCGTGTATAAAAGGTGGTAAAAACCTTTGCCATTACTCCCCAATAATCATCGATCAAATTTCCTAAGCCCAAAGTGTAATGTGCAAGGAGGTTAAAGAGTTTCCATATTTTTTGAAAGGTCTCCAGTGGCAGAGAGTTAACAAATAGGAGTGAAGCTCCTTATACCACGCATAGCGTTGTGTAGCATAGGTGGCAAAAAAGGATGTGCTAAGTCATGTAGTAGGCAGGTGTGTAGGGTTTGAATCCCACCAATTTTGCATTGAGAGGGCATTTGTTTTTTAGCAGCGCTGAAAAAAAGGATAAAGGGAGGCTTGCACCTTCCCTTTCCTATGGAAGTGCTTAGCCCATGTGGTGGGCTAGCACCTGGATAAGGCACTCGGTGGGAGTGGTCTCGTGTTTGAATCCCACCGAAGCCTTTTGGCTTGTATAAGGTATGCGCTGATGTCATTTGTGTTGGTCGCTTGATTATTTTGGATGTGCTAAGGTTGAGAAAAATAAAATGTTTTTGATGCTTATAAAGTTTAATTTTTGCTTGAATTAATTTGGATATTGAGTGTTTTGAGGGAGATAAAAGGGTAGGCAAATATTATTTTGAAAGGTTAATTTTTGGAGTTTGATTAATTAAAGTTGGATATTATAAGGGGATATTGAGTAATTATTTTAATGTGTGATTTGATGATTGCTAATTTCAAGGAGTAATAAGGTGTATTTGAGTTTGATTATTTTTGTAATTGAGGAAATATTTTGAGAAAGTGTTAGTGCGATATTTTGTCATCTAACCATTGAAATTGGAAAGGAAGAAAAATAGTTATTGAGATAGGTTTTGAAGGGCACTTCTACATCAAACAAAAAGTTATGGGCACATATTCCTAGTGAGTGATTGTTGGATGTTTTGAATGCTAAGTTGGAGTGAAAAATATTGTTTTATTAGCATTGTTATTGAAGTGATTGGTTGAGTGAAGAACTTTAACTAGGTTTTGCAAAGATCATGAGTATTATTGTTATGTGATATTTTTTGATAAGCATTGTTGGAAAAAATTGAGTGAGTGTTCATATGTTTGGACTAGGGTTTGTGAGCAAGGATTAATTCATTGAGTGATTGGTTGAGTAGAGTTGTGATTGATCCTAGTCAAGTTGTTGTGGTGAATGTGAAACATATTGAGTCTCTAACAATTCTATATTTTTCTATGGTAAAAATAAATATTGAAAGTGATTGAACATTGTGGTAAATGTGAAGCATATTGAGTCTCTAACAATTATCTATATGTTTCTATGATATTTGACAAGTTCTAGTGAGGACTTTTTGAGCATATTTGACGTAAGTCTTTGAGAAGACTTGTGGACATATTTGTGTGAACTTTTGTGAAAGCTTACAATATAGATTTGAGGATAGGTTTGTGCCACATCAGAGAGAGTTTAAGTAGATTTGCACTAGACTGAAGGACTGTGTTTAGTGCATATTTGAGATAGATCTTTGGAGGTGATAGAGTATAGAGTATGATAGTATCTAGTGGATAGAGATCCATTAGCCAGGGTAGTGAGGATAGGAGTCTTCAGTGGATAGATATCCATTAGCTAATGTAGTGGAGGCAGTAGTTCTTCTAGAATATCACCAACTAGAGTAGAGGAGAAAGGAGTTCTCTTGTGGATAGAGATCCACAAAATTTATTAGGGGATTGGTGTCTCCTTTGTACAGAGGTCCATAAACATTTTAATAGGGAAAGGATTCCCAAGAGAATTTATTTGAGAAAAGTTTATAAGGGATATTTTCTCTTTGGAGTAGCCCAAATTTGGTGAACCACATTAAATCATGTCTCTCATGTGTGTGATGCTTTGTGTGATGTTTACTATTTTAATATTGTTGTTGTTATCATTTGGATTGAAAAGAAAAAAGTTTTATCTTATACTATTTGCCCCCATCTCAGTATAAGCCAATTGGCATTAGAGCCAGGTTTCTCTGTGAAAATACTAACAGCTTGGAAGAGGATCCATCAGAAACACACATGACTTCAAAAAATGAAGAAGAGACCATATTTGATATAAAAGAGGAATTACTTATTGCTCTCAGAAAGTTGGAAATAATTAGAGATAAGAACTCAAGCTTGAAGGAAAAAATTCAATAGGATGAAGAAGCAAGTATGGAACTTCTACAAAGTCTCACAGAAATCATGATAAAGGTATAAAAGGGAAATAAAATTGAGTAGGATATGATAGATCTATTAAGAGCAAGAGAAATAGAAATGAAATATTGGAAGCAAAAATTGTTTATCTAAGGAATGAAGTTGAAAGGACCAAGGTACTACAAGACATAGAGTATGGGAAATAGAAAGAGAATTCAAGTCTTCAAGAAGCAGAAACTTCAAACAAATATAGGCAAGTAAAGGGTGCTTCAAAAGGAAAAGACATTAGAAATAAAGAAAGCAAAAAGGAACCTTGGATAAGAGTTAATCACAAAGGGAGAAACACTCAACCACAATCTCAAAGGCATCCAAACAGGTTACATAATTTCTTCCATGGTCATTATTTTTCTTATAACAAATATGGTAATAGAGTTGTACATTGTATTGGTCATGCAAGAAATAATGTCAATAGAAATTTCAATTCTTTTGCACCTCTTATGGATAATGATATTATATGTTACAGATGCAATAATTTTTGGAACAAGGCTAGATGGTGTAAAATGATACTTCATGAGTCTAGTAAAAGAAAAATAATTTCAACAACTACGAAAGACAAAAGGGGGAATTTAAAGGCTAGATCAATGTTAGGTCAAACAACCCTTCATACTAAGGATAAATAAGAACAATGGTATCTTGATAGTGGTTGTTCTAGAAACATGACAGGAGACAAAGACAAATTCATTGTACTAAAATAAACCAATAGAGGATCAATAAGTTTTGGTGATAATGGATCAACAAATATTGGTGGAATAGGAAATCTAAGTTTAGATAATGGGAAAACAAGAACAAAAAATGTGTTCTATGTCAAAGGGTTAAAACATAATCTACTAAGTGTAAGTCAACTTTGTGATCAAGGTCATATGGTTACATTTCACCCAGATAGGTGTGAGATAAGAAAATCAGAAACTAGAAAGGTCATTGCAAATGCAAGAAGAACTCCAAACAATATTTACATGCTTAATGAGATCAAAGGGAAAAAGTGCTTTCTATCACAATAATATGAGAGTTGGTTGTGGAATAGAATATTGGGTCACTTTAATTTTGACAACATAGTCAACATAAGAAATAAGCAGGATATCAAATATTTACCCAAGCTAAAAAGGCCATAAAACACAATCTGTGCACCTTGTCAACATGGAAAGCAAACTAGAAAAAGCTTTAAGTCAAAGGGATATGTGTCATATGAGCCATTAAGTCTAATACATACTGATCTATGTGGTCCTACCATAACATGGAGTATTCAGGGTGACAGTTACTTCATATTGTTTATAGATGATTACTCCATAATGGTTTGGGTAGATTTCCTAAAAGATAAGTTAGAAGAATTTGAAAAATTCAAAGAATTTAAAGAACTAGTTGAAAATGAAACTGGCAAGAGGATTAAGTGTTTGAGATATAATAGAGGAGGCAAATTTACCTCAAATAAAATTGTAGATTTTTGTGAACAACATGGGATCAAGAGAGAATACTCAACCGCAAGAACTCCTCAACAAAATGGAGTAGTTGAAAGAAGAAATAGAACTTTTGAGAATATGGCTAGAGCTATGTTAAATGAGTCCAAAATTTTAGATGGATTTTGGAGGGAAGCAATCAACACAGCAGTATATATAATCACTAGGGATCAAATGAGGGTAAACCATCACAAGACTCCATATGAGCTTTGGAAAGGAAGACCAACCATTGTAAAACACTTCAAGGTTTTTGGAAGCAAGTGCTACATAAGATGAGAAGAGCAAAAGTTAGGCAAGTTTTATCCAAGATGTGATGAGGGAATTTTTCTTGGTTATTCCACTAAGATTAAAGCTTATAGATGTTTCAACAAGAAAACACACACTATTGTAGAAAGTATAAATGTAAATATTGATGAGAAGATAGATTCAAGAGAACCAGTTCAACAAATTGTGTATTAGGAATATGGAAGTTGTCAAGAAGAGTTTCATGAGGAATCATATGAAGAAGAAGAAGAAACACAAAGACTTATTCCTAAAACTCCATCCAAGTATGTATAGAAGCATCATCCAAAATATCTAATCATTGGGAATCTAGATTAAATAAAGATAAGGAGAAGGATAATAACACCATCTCAACAAGCAAAGTTTTCTTTGCTATCTAAGATTGAGCCAAAGGACTTCAATCAGGCAAGTGAAGATGAGTTCTGGATTAAGGCAATGGATGAGGAATTATATCAGATAGAGAAAATCAAGACTTGGGAACTTGTTGCATGACTAAAGGACAAAAATGTGATCAACACAAAATGGGTATTCAAAAACAAGTTAAATGAAGATGGACATGTAGTAAGGAAAAAAGTAAGATTAGTGTGCAAAGGTTATGCATAGGTAGAGGGAATTTATTTTTATGAGACATTTGCCCTAGTTGCATGACTTGAATCCATAAGAATGTTTTTAGCCTTCTCAATTTTTAAAAAATTTAAGGTATATCATATGGATGTTAAGTCAACATTTCTAAATGGTGTTCTATAAGAAGAAGTATATATTGAATAGACAGAGGGATTCATATTAACAGATAAACTAGATCATGTATATAGATTGAAAAAGGTATTGTATGGTCTAAATTAGGCTCCTAGAGTGTGGTAATCAAGATTGGATAAGTATCTTCAAGAATAGGGATTCAAAAAAGGAATAGCAGACAACAAATTATACATACAAAATGAAAGGAATAATCTACTAATTATGGTTGTTTATGTTGATGACATCATTTTTGGGGAAAAATTGATAAGATGTGTAAAGAATTTGTAAAGAACATGCAAAATGAATTTGAGATGTCTATGTTCGGTGAGTTGTCCTTTCTTGGACTTAAAATTTCACAATCAGAGAAAGGAGTATTTATTTCACAAAACAAGTATATAAAAGATATGCTAAAGAAATTTAGGTTAGAAGATTACAAACTAGTAAGTACCCTGTATCGCTCCAAATTTTTTGCATCCTTACCCTCAGGCTATAGGATCCGCGCCCGAAAGGGGGATGCGAGAAGGATGGGACAATACCTCGGACTGAGAGGTCCTTTGATGGTCCCGCATCTCGAGGGAGGAGTATAAAGGTGAATTTTCAACGGATGGTGGGTTCACCCAAAAACTTTTGAGTGGCAGTTTCCACGCCTAGGTTGGGAATGGGTTTAATGTGTTTATTTTGTACTTTAATAATTCAACTCCTAGGTTTGGCCAAGATGAATCTAAACTATTCTATATGCCAATACAGATTTAGATGAATACAAAAAATAGAAATGCATGTTAAACATAGAGAATATGCTAACTAGAATAGTACATACCTGATTCTAGATGTCTGATGAAGATTCTTAGTTTTGTAGTAGTCCAGATCATCTCAACTCGTATGTAATCATATGATATTTCACATAATCATCACAAATCATAGTCGGTCATCTGAGATCAGATGGAATCATCTGAAATCTGATGAATTCATTAGACGAATTTGTCAAAAACCTGCAATCACAAAAATAGATACAAAATACCAAATATGCAACTGTAGAAGCAACGAAGAATGATAGAAATAATAGTAAACGTGCCTAAATAATGGATTCAAATAAAAAACAAGAGAAATGCAGTAGATTTAATGTTTTATTTTAACTTTATCATGCGGTTATGCTAAATGAGGTGAACTCCAAGATGCATAAACATAATAACTTAAGATAATGCAGAATTACAATGGGAAAATACATAAACAATTTAAGAAAATGCAAACTCCGGGCTTTGATTGCCCCCAATTCGGACTACAGTTGGGATCTCCTCCAATCGTATGAGATCATATGCGCTCCTCCAAAAGATCATCCAAAATCATCCGGGATCACTTGCGACGATCCGAGCTAGCTTCGAATGAAAAACAGTAGAGTTCCTGCAAGAAAAACATGAAATACAGAATGCAGATAGTAGTGCGAGGATGCTCTAGTGTATAAGGAACTAAATCTGTAGGGAAATCCATCAGCTAGGGGGTTCAGGGGGATAAACTAGAAAAATCCTAGTTTATATAGGATTAGGGGGATGCTAAGAGGTTGGAGATCATCCCAATCTGGGAGATCTCCAACGAGGAAAATCTCCAACTGTGCAGACATGCTTCTGCCCAAGTTGGAGAGGCTGTTGAAATAGAAGCTAATTATGAACATTCAGTTTTAGGACGAAATCGTCTGGATGCTCTGTTCTAGACGAATTCATCAGATCGGGGACGATTTCGTCTGATATGCGACGATATCGTCCAACGGTCAAAACAAATCCTAAAAATGGTGCGAAAAATAAGGGAAGTGGGTAACAAGAGGTTTTGGGGCAGTTTTGGGGTTAAAATTTAAATTTTTATCGTTTATCTTTTACTAAGGGTTTAACTGCACCAATTTTAGGGTGCTACATTTTGCCCCCTCTTTAGCAAATTTTTCAAAGAAAATGCATTAAAGACGAGTTTTTCCCATTTTACGAGAAAGCAAAAATGTACTCAATTTTTTAGACGACGATTCTTGGTCAAATCGTACAACTACTTACTATGGTGCCCCCTCCATGTTTTTGCCCAAATCGAATGTTTGAGGTAAAAACACGAAAAAGCAAAAATTAAAATGTTGTTGGTTTTGAATAAAATTAAGAAAAATAGGGAAAACCCTAATTCATTTTTTGTTTTTATTATTCATTTTTACTTTTTCAGAGCTCTGTAGAGAGAAACAATGGTGGAGACAGTGCACAGAGCAACAGAGGTCCGATGCGGGCTACGGGTAAGGATCTAATCCTAGTAGATTAGGTTTGATTTTACTTTGTGCAATTTTTTGTTTTAAATTTTGACTATTTGGGGCATCGCAGCCGTTTTTAGGCCGTCGACGACATTGGGATGAAATCGTCCCGATTTCTTCAAAATCATCCCTAGATCATCGATTTCGTCGAAGGGCAAAATTGGTGAACTAGAGGCAATCCCGTTCAACAAGGGGCGATCCCCAAGTTGCGAAATCAAAGATGAATTCGTCCTACAAAGGATGATTTTTCCCAATTTGGGACGATATCATCCAATGGTGGATGATATCATCGCTCTTAAGAAATTAAGCTTGATTAAAATGTTTTTAATTTTATGTTAATGATTGGTTGATTAATAAATTTTTGTTGTTTTATTGTTTGTTTTGCAGAGGGGATTACTAAAGATCCGAGAATGGAAATACGGTGGGCTGAGAGATGACTTGGCCGCTCTCGACTAGGCAGAGCATGACCGACTAGCACAGGTCGGGCTATGACATGTGGCAGAGATGCCACAAGTACCGATGGACATAGGGCTTCTGACAGCCCTAGCAGAGAGATGGTATCCGGGGTCGTCCTGTTTCTGGTTACCGACAGGGGATATGGTTCCCACACTAGAGGACATATGAAGGATCATGAGGATCCCCATATAGGGATGACTCATGATGCCTACGGCCAATCAGGGCCAGGTGATGATGAGACTGACCGAAGACCCGAGCTTCACCCTGGAGAAGGGCAGAGTGAACATCGAGTCTCTGAGGCAGATGCCTGGGGCATCTAGGTTGACTCGAGTTTTTGCAAGAGTAGTAGGTGGTTTACTATTGTGCCACCAAAGTGGGTGCAGATTACCCTAGCTCCTGTTAGATGTGGTCTACGACATGAGAGACCACGACTACAAATTTGCATGGGGTAGCTTTGTACTATGTCGCTTGTATAGAATCCTGCATGGGGTCATATACAAGGGAGGTCGATGTCTGGTCTTGACATCACTACTACAGATTTGGTGCTAGGAGCACATCATGGTGCGGAGGCCGGTAGGGCTCCCACTGATAGGGGTTGATCAGGAGAGACCCTAGGTTTACTATTGGTGGCTACATAGAGGGTCATAGCGACGGATAGATCTGTCGATGTCACGGAGGTTGCTGGACAACCTCATCCCAGACCAGATCACCTGGAGGCCATGGCGAGAGCACCCCAGGTGGGTAGAGGATGGGCAGGAGCTGGCTCGCATTAGGAGAGTCTGCTGGCTGAGGATGGAGCGGGGAGAGGTAGAGCTCCACCGCTACGACCGGGTTCTATGATAGTTCTGTCTATAGTAGGGGATCCCTTCTCTCAGGGACTACGAGTACTCCCGGACTATTCGGGATAGTACTACACTGAGCGGGGCTCCAAACATGCAACGGTTCTAGAGTCAGGATGCGGACGATGCCCCCATCTAGCCAGTGGATGGTGATGACACTAGGGTTGCAGATGGCTACGATGCCTGGTACATAGGCATCCACCCTCCTCGGATGACGAGGGCATAGGGTTTGATGCATGCGATTGTGCAATGGATGGGGAGGTGGTGCTAGGCTACCATTGAGGTAGTGCGGGGTCATGGTGGGAGAGAGCAATGGCGGTCCCCATAGGAGAGATGCCAGCGGATGGGTCAGGCTCCACAGAGGCCATGAGAGACAAGGTAGAGGGAGGAGAGACTCCCTTCGTAGCAGGGGGAGAGACCACCATCACCTGATAAGGGCAAGGGTGTCGAGGTAGGGGAGAGCAGCGAGACGGTGGCTCTCCGGGCTAAGGTTGCCCACCTCTGAGCTTAGGTGCAGTCACTGCAGGATGAGGCTACTCAGCTCAGGGCTTAGGTATAGACACTATAGGATGAGACTACATGGCTCAGGGACATGGAGTGGAGGGGCGAGCAGGGATGAGCTAGTGCGGTCTATGATGCAGACCACATTCTACCAGGGGGTATACTTTCAGCTAGCTCCAGAGGGTCAGAGGGTACCTCTGCCAGCAAACATTGCAAAACCAATCCAGATGGGATCGGTGAGGACATCCTCATGATCGACAACGAGGACCCAAGACACAGCACAGACTGCTATGGGACCACCTCCTCCACGTCAGGGTGGGGTAGGAGATGAGGCTGAGAGCTCGAGGGCTTCTCGAGACTAGCTGGCTATAGACTGCATAGATATTGTATAGATTTTTGAGAGGATTGAGTATGCCAGGGTATAGATTGTGGCATACCAATCCATTTTTGATATGATATACATAATTTGATATATATATATATATGGTCTTGTTTTTGATGATATGACTTGTGTATATGTTGTATGATGCTTTAATTTGTGATTGAATATTCATGTAATTATGTCATTTTGAAATATTATATTTTGATATCATGGCATAAAATTGTAAATGAAATAATCTGATGTAAATAAATTGGTTGTTTTGGTGTAATTTGAAAAAATAAAAAGGACTTCTAACAATAATTTCAAAGGACATTGTCGCTATTATAGACCATTTCATGGAGTCGCCGCTCACTAGGTCATCAAGCTAATCCCAGGATAGAAATATTGTTAAAAGTAAAAGAGTGCTTAAGAGACTGTCTTAAGACTTGATGTTGTGATGATGAAAATGATGATGGTGATGATTTGTTTTCAGATTTTCATAAAAATATTATGCGTGAGATAAAAAAGAAATATGATTTTTGCTAGGCATAAATTCCTAAGTGTGATAAAAATTTTTGCATAAGGTCCTAGGAACTATACCATCATTACAAAATTGAATGTTGACATAATGACCTGAAATAAGATAAGTGTGCGTTCATTTTAAAACTTAGTTATGTAACATAATGATGTAAGCCATATGTGTTTTTATTAAAATGAATGGGAAAATAAAATTAGAACAATGGTTTGCGCTAGGCATAGACTTATAGGTATGGACTTATACCATCATCGTGAAATCCAAAGAAGAAATGGATATTTTAGTTTTATTGCATGATTAATTTTTGACTTTTGATAAACAAAAAAATAATAATATGGACATGTTGTTTGAAATCATTTTGTGATTTTGTGAAACAATGTATATAATTGTTTTTATACAAAACAAAAATTCTGAAATAAGAGGATAAAACTATTTCGAAAAGAATTACAGAAATATTTTAAATTATCTCAAAGACAAATGTAGGTTTATAAGGGATCCTCATGTGCAAATGTGAGTTCATTACCGATCTTGATTTATCATAATGATACAAAATCTCTCAAATACAAATGTGTGTGCGATTGTATTGTTCATTCACCAATTTTGAGCAAGATAATTTGATACAAGTAATTTGCCTTAACCAAATGAGTGTTCCTTAACCATGATTTATATGAATGTAACCGTACAGACTACTATGTAAGTCGGGTTATCAAGAGCTAGCTAATCCATAAGCTGACATAGGTCTGTACAAAAGAAGGTCGCTAATGTGATAGACATATCACCACGCTAGGAATTACCCAAGGCCAAGCGGGTTGGGCACAAACCACCTGTTATGGGGCTTACCTCACAGTTTTTGAATAATTGAGAATTCCAGGGATTCAAGCTCATTCACCCTTATTTTCTTTTCAAGGGGTAGGGAAAGGGATTTTATTGCTTTTTGCTTTTTCTTTTCACTTTTGCTTTTCTTTCTCTTCTTTTTTTTTTTGTATTTTTGCTTGGAATTGAGATAATGTTGAAATATTGTTGCGATGGTACAAAATAATATTTTTCTTTTTTCTCATTTTATTTTAAATTTTCTTTTTCTTCCTATGCTAGGGATACTTGCTCGGATTGGCTGTAGAGCAAGGGATTTTTATTCTAGGTAGGGGTGAGCTTGTCCTTTTGTCAATTCTCAAAGATTCTAGACCATGTGCATGATAGGATAGCAGGGGAAACTTTTCGCTCAAGAAACCACTTCTACTATGTAGCATCATATCGAATTTGCAATGAAATCATTTTAATGTGAAAAGATATACTTGGTTCAAGTAAATAACAAGATCAGTTCTCTATGCTCAAAACTTTATTTAATGCCAATGTGGACTTTGATATAAGAGAGATTAATAATCATACCAAATAAAATCAAGATATTTATTCATGTGAGTGTGAAAGTGCGGGATTCCAAATAAATGCTCATTTATCCAAAATAATTGAAAATATAACTACAAACTTCAAGAATTGACAGGCACAAAATAAAAGATGTTTTTGAAGATTTTGATGTTTTTGTATTTTGATTTTAATTGATGAATTGAAAGAAATACAATGTGATTGTTTTTGAAACTTTTTATATAAGTGACTAAAAGGAAATAATATGCAAAACAAATATATACAATGATGAAATGACCAAATTTTATGCATAGTAGCGTTTGAGATGCATAATGTTCATAGGTTCTTTAAGTTCTTTACCATCTAAGGTAGATAATTTGTATGCTCCCGATCCAAATTTAGCAGTAATAATATACGGTCCAAGCCAGTTGGGCTCGAATTTACCTTTAAGGTCTTTAGTTGCATTAGTATTTTTTTTATTTTCTTTTAAAACAAGGTCGCCGGTCTCAAAGGATCGATGATGAACTTTCTTGAGATATGCTCTCTTAAGCTTGTTTTGGTAGGCATGAAGATGCTCCAAAGCATTGATGCACTTTTCATCTAAAAGTTCCAGCTGACTAAATCTGCCAGCATGATATTCATCCCCTACTTTAGTATCTTGAAGTAGTAGATCCAAAGAAGGAACTTCTAATTCAAAGGGAAAAATAGCTTCAGTGCCATAAACCAAAACAAAAGGTGAAGTTCTAGTGGGGGTGCGAACGCTAGTTCGATAAGCCCACAAAGTAGGATATAATTGGATGTGCCAATCTCGACCAGATTTATTGACCAGTATTTTAAGAATTTTGATTAATGTTTTATTAGATGCTTCTACTTGGCCATTACCCTGAGGATAATAGGGAGTGGACCAACGATGTTGAATTTTATACTTTTGACATAATTTTTTGACATATTTATTTTTGAAACAAGTTCCATTATCTGAGATGAGATTTGCAGGAATTTCGAACCTACAAATAATTTGATTAAAGATAAACTTGGAAACTTGGGTTCCCGTACAAGAAGCTAAAGGCATAGCTTCAACCCATTTTGTAAAATACTCGGTAGCGGTTATGATGAATTTGTGTCCATCAGATGACACAAGGTTGATTTTTCCAATGATATCTAAGCCCCATTTTGAAAAGGGCCAAGGAGATGAAATAGCCTACAGTTCTTGTGCAGGCGCATGGACAAGGTCAACATATTTCTGGCACTTGTCACAATGGCGCACATAATCATGTGCATCATTCTCCATGGTAGGCCAAAAATATCCTATCCGAAGGAGCTTCTTAGCAATGGCGTTACCACTAAAATGTCCTCCACAAGATCCATCGTGGGCTTCACTCAAAGCTGATCTAGATTCGTCTAGATTCAAACATCTCAATAATATGCCTTCAAAAGATATCCTATACAAGGTATTACCAATAATCACGAAGCGACTTGCTCATCTACGTAATAACCTATGTTGGTTACTATGACAACCTTCAGGGAAGGTTCCTTTTTGCAAAAAATTAAACATGAGTTCAAATTCTCTTAGCGCAAGAACCCACTTGGCTGTACGACCAGATAAGTATGGTCGACTCATGAGATATCGCAAAGGGTCGAATTTGGCAATAACATACGTTTTTGACTGAGCATATAATGGCATAGTTTCTATGTAGAAAATAAGACTGCTAGACATAACTTCTCTAATACGGTATAGCGAGTTTCATAACTGATTAATATTCTACTGATGTAATAATTAGCACGTTCTTTCTTCTCATCGTCAAGTTGAGCTAACATAGCTCCTAAGGCAAAATCGAAAGCAGAAATGTACAAAATAAATGGATGATCAGATCTAGGTGGTGAAAGTACTGGTGGTGTAAGGAGATATTGTTTAAGGAGGTCAAATGCTTCTTGGAATTCATCGTCCCAATGAAAAGAGACATATTTCTTAAGAAGCTTAAGAAAGGGTCCAGTTTTGTCCACCAACTTATCAATAAAGCGGTGAATAGCTTGAAGCTTACCTTGTAAACTTTGTAATTTAGATATATTTGTGGGTGTGGGCATATCAGTGATAGCCACGATCTTGAGAGGGTCAATTTCAATGCCACGTAAAGAAACGATAACCCCCAATAATTTATCGGACTTAACTTCGAATATACATTTGGCTAGATTCAATCGGATAAGATACTCCCTTAACCGATCAAATACTTTTCTCAAGTCATTTAAATGATCATCTTCTTTGATGGAACAAGCTATAATATCATCTACATAATCATGTAGAATATCATGCATCATATCATGAAAGATATAAGTCATGGCTCATTGATATGTTGCACCTGCATTCTTTAAACCGAATGGCATCACTTTCCAACAAAAGGTTCCCCAAGGGGTAATAAAGGTTGTCTTAGCCTGATCTTCAGGAGCTATCCTGATCTGATTATAACCAGAGAATCCATCCATTAAGGATATCATTTTGCTCCAAGAAGTAAAATCAATGATTTGATCCATGTTGGGAAGAGGAAAATCATCTTTAGGGCATGCAACATTAATATCTCTAAAGTCAGTACAAACCCTAACTTTGGTAGCTTCTTTCTTAGTTACTGGAACTACATTTGAGATCCATTCAGCATAATCAATGGCTTGTATAAAAATAACCTTCAACAGTTTTTCTAGTTCTCCTTTGACTAGTAAGGCCACTTTAGGATGCATTTTTCTAAGTTTTTGTTTAACGAGTTTAACATCTGGATGGACTACTAGATGATGCATAGCTATAGAAGGGTCCAAACCTGGCATGTCTTCATATGTCCAAGCAAAGACATCTTCATAGTCTTTAAGAAATAAAATGTATTTATCTTGTTTTTCTTGACTTAATTCTGATCCAATGTTGATTATGTGAGGGTTATCTTTGGTTCCAATGTTAATTTTTATAACGTTTTCAACTTCCATATGTAAATCTCTCTCAAAATTAGGTGGGGCGGGTGAAACACCCAATTCTTGTAATTCTTCCAAGGTTAGCTTGGATAATTCGTCTTGAGGAGTCGAGGCCTCAAGTTGGGCTATACTAGGTATAGAGCCATCAAAATAAAATCCGTTATATAACAATTCATCAACAAAGACATCATGGAAGATATCCCCTTCCAACTCATCATCGGATTCGGCAATCATCTTAGGGTAGGCGATGGATAGCATATTACAGGTAAAGGGATTATTCTTTGAATGCAAAGAATCTTGTTTATCCAGATAATCTTGGTAACATGTAAGATGGTCATCCTCCTCAAATGGGAAGGGTTGACCTTTACTAGAAAATATTCCCACACCGCATCGGGCATGCCATGGTTCAACCTCAAAAGGTTCTTTCATATGATTTTTGGAAGGTCCCAAACCTTTCCCTTTATAGCTCAATTTAAGCATTATAGGTTTAGCTTTAATATACTCATTAGCAAAATAGCATCTAGCATATCCATCACAATGTGTCTTGATGTTTCTAGGTATTCTTCCCTAGTCATATCCCTTATAAATAAAAGCACAACTCCCGACTTGGTAAATACTTCCCATAGGTTGTGGGAGGCCCAAGGTATGAGGAGAGGGTGGGAGTTTATTTAAAATAAGGGCATCTTGCATGGCAGTGTTTGTTTTTTCTGATATAAGAATTTTAGATAAATCGGGTAAGAGCTCATTAGTAAGAGCGTAAGAGGTAGAAGGATCATTTCCTATGTTTTTGGATGCAGAAATCATGTCTTTGATATGCGTAGACATTGTAGAGACGTCGATGGAAGGATATAAAGGTATGGAAGTTATAGGAGTAAAACAAGAAGTATTGGTTGTGGGTTTAGGATCCTTTTGAGGTCCTAATGTGGTTTGTTCGGAAGATGGTTGAGCTATATGTAGAGGTGTAGTTTATGGGGGAAAAGTAGATGATGTTATGGGTGAGTGTTTCACATGTTTAGACGGTTGATGAGAATTAGGATGTGTGGATGACAGAGCAGGGCAAAATTGAACTCCAACCGGTTCTACCAAAGCACACATATCAAAGGGTCTAGGGTCACCATGAATGGTAACCAACTGATTTTTAAATTTGAATTTAACACACTGATGTAAAGTTGAGGGAACAACTCACATTGCGTTGATCCAAGGGCGACCCAAAAGTATATTGTATGATGCAGGGCAATGTACAATAAACACGATCGTGTCTAAGGTTCTAGGACCAACTTGTAATGGAATAGTAATAACTCCACATGTTTCTTGTGTTTTGTCATTAAAGGCTTTTATGATCATATCAGTTCTTTTCATTTCATCACTTCTAAAGCCAAATATTTGGTAGAAGTCAAAAGTGCATATGTTTAAAGATGAACCATTATCAATCAAGACTCGTTTAATGGCTACATCCCCAATTAGGGCAGTAATATATAAGGGGTTATCCTTATGTAAACTATGTTGTGGTATATCTCTATCTCGGAAGTCAATACAATCGACTTCTCAAGTTATGATAGTATTGGACATGGCTTCAGGTTGAATATTTTGTGGTACCATCATTTGGCTTAATGTGAGCATTAATTCATCCCTATGGGTAGGAGAAGATCTTAAAAGGTCCAAAAGGGAAATTCTAGCTGTAGTATTGGATAATTGTTCATTAATATTATAAGGAGTCTTAGGTTGAACATTAGGCACATGATTCCCTTTATTGAGATTTTTCAAAACAAATGGAGCTGATCCATCGTTCTGAGTTTGATCATGTTGAGAGTTTTGAGCCTGTTGTCGAGTAACGACTCCGATGGTACCTACAATATTATTTTGAGGATGATGAATTGGTCTCGGTCTAGCATTTATGGCTTGTTCATTAGAAAGTAACTGATGAGAAGATGGTCGAGTAGTGACTCTTCTAGGAAATGGTTCTTCTAGAACCATAGAATTTGTGATGGGTTGAATAGGATCTGATTCATCTTCAGAACTATTCGATTGATTTGAGGTGATTTCCATGTCACTTTTAGTATCATATTCTACATCACTAAGATCAGGTGTTCGAATATTATATAGAGGTCTGGTCTTAACCATGGATAAAGTTGTGTCAAATATTTCTAAATCATGAATAGGTAAATGCCCACTAATGGCTCCTACATATCGGGTAGGAGGGGGAACATTATGATGTTCAATTTGATTAGCCACCTCTTTACCATGCTTTGGTAAAGGATGTTGAAATATGTCCAATGATTGATTGGCATTCTGATTCTAACTTTGAGGGATGTTATTTTGAGCATTATTAGGAGGATTTTGTTTAGGTTGAAAGGCTTGCACCTCCATCTCATTGTTATCAATTAAATATTGTATTTTATGTTTTAACCTTTTACAAGAGTTGGTAGCATGTCCAGGTCCTCTATGGAAATCACAATGTAAATCAGCTCTATATCCGGGTATAGTTGGATCAGGTTCTCGGATAGTTGGGAATTGGATCAATCCTCGTGCTAGTAATTGCGGGAGAATGGTTGATAAATGTTGATTTAACCTAGTAAATTCTCGGGGTGGTTTATCAAGAGGTTTCAATATGAACTTCTCTGTTGTTTTTGTAGTATTAACATTGGCAATGTTTCTGCTATCAGTGACTCCATCACCCACAACTTATTTATTTTTATATTGATTTTTGGATGTTTTCTCATCATATTTCTTTTTGAGGTGACCTCTTCTAATGAGAGCGTCTTCCACTCTTTGGGCTAAGTCTATAGCTTGATAGAATGTGGTCAAGGTAGTAGTTGATAATTCATAGGATAGTTGTTCTTGTAAATTATTGATAAAAATATCCAACATTTCCCGATAAGGTAACACAAAGTGTAATTTTCCTATCAACTACCTCCATCGAGCTAAGAAGTCAGAAAAACACTCATCTTTGTCTTGTTTTAGGTTGTACAAATATTTAATGGTTACATGCCTTTCAATATAGGCACTAAATTGATGCACAAAAGACTCAGCGGTCTCTTTGAAATTTCTCAAAGAATGAGTGGGCAATTGATAATACCACTCCAATGCCATCCCTCCTAAAATTTTTGGGAACATCTTTAGTAATAACAAGTCATCATGTGATATATCATGACATGCTATCCTAAACATACGAAGATGCTCTATGGGATCTTCAGTTCCTTTATATATAGGTAGGACAGGCATGGGAAAGTGTTTAGGATATGGTTGTGCTACAACTATAGGATCTAGAGGTTGACTACACATCTCTTGATAATTGTACGAGGGACGGTAGGGATCTATTTGGTCCATGCGGGAGACTAACTGTTTCACCATGGCTTCCAGATTACCAGTTTGTCCACCATATTGGTTCGGTGGTACATGAGTATGGGATTTGTGAGCGTAGGAAGGTGGGACATAAGGATTAGATGTTATATTGTTGTTATGTAAATGGTTGGTAGGAAGAGTATTATGAAGAAGATTTGTTGTAGCATTATGTTGTATCCCAGATTGTTGGAAATTGGTATTTGGTTTTGTTTTAGGATTTTGTTGATTTGAGGTATATTGATCAATAGCTTGGCAAAATAGAGTAGTGAATGAAGGTTTCTTTTGTGTGGGAATAACCCTAGGTTTGATAACAAGCACTCTAGGTGGTTGGGTAACCTATTGTTGTTGCATGTTTTGGATCATAGTGGCCATATCCAAATTGGATGGTCCAACTTGATCACTTTCTTGATCAAAAAAGGATAAAGGATTAGTGCATGTGTGATATATGTCTTCTAGGGTTTCTTTAGTGTCACTAATTTGATCTTTGTCCATATGGATTGCTCTATTAAGAGTGCCCATATTATTATGGAGGAACTTCCAGAAATGTTCCATGTTCTCAAAAGTAACAGCTCCTTCTAGAGATATTTTAGGAGATGAGGATTCTTCCTCTCTAACAATTTCTCTTTGTTCATTTGCTACAACAAATTCTTCTTCTTGTTGGTCGAAGGTTCCTTCTTCCTGAATTGGGTCTTCAAGAAGGACATCCGGGTTATTTTCTGGTTTTCTTAACCAATCTTCTTCTACTTCCGTTTGTTTTCCATTCCTGAGTTTAGTCATTATGTCTAAATTTAGATTTTAGAAAATATATATATTAATATATTTGCAACAAATTTGGGAGGTATATATTTTAATTATATACCTACTATAATGCTAAAAGTAAAATGTTTTGATTTTTGTTATGATTTTGTTTTGTTTTTATTTTTATTTATTATATATATATATATATATATATATATATATATTTTTTTTTTTTTTTATGTTTACAAAGACAACAAACAACACACTGAATGCAAGAAATAACAATAATAAATGAATGGCTTAGTTTTCTATAAATAGTTTATAGATGTCATTGATAGGATCAAGTTCATCAGGAGTCATGAAATGCTCCTCTTCAAATTGGAAATGATTTTTCAAGAACTTGATAAAATGTGCTATAGTGATATTATCTGTTTCATACCCTGACTGGTAGAAATAAAGTTCATGGTAATACTCTCGATATAACACAACTCTAGGAACTCTATACCATATTTTTCTATCCGTAAAAACAACCTCTTGATCCTCTATATGAGATAGAAATTTATGTACTACAACTGCATTATCAAGATATTCCTCAAAGGTGTACAACTTTGAAGACACATGGGCTCTTTTATCTGCTAACCACCTATGACAAGCTCTCTGAAGTTCATGATATAAGGTCACTTGATCAGGATCTAGGATTCTATCTAGGACAAACCTCTTAATTTGCCTAAGTTTTGTTGCCCTAGATCCAATGATACCCAATCTCCTATCAAGTTCGTCCCACAAAGGTTGAACCCTATTTGTTTGAGGTACTCTAACCACAGAAGTAACCTCTATAGCTGCTAATTGATTTTCAACATTAATGGTAACAACTCGTCTTTTATTATAATCTACCATCTAAATGTGATATGCAATCTTTGATTCTAAAGGCATTTATGTTTTGTTTTTTTGTTTTTAGATTGTTTTCAAAAGGTTTTTGGTTTTCACGTCGGGTTCACCAAAATGTATCGCTCCAAATTTTTCGCATCCTTACCCTCAGGCTATAGGATCCACACCTAGAAGGGGGATGCGAGAAGGATGGGACAATACCTCGGACTGAGAGGCCCTTTGAAGGTCCCGCATCTCAAGGGAGGAGTATAAAGGTGAATTTTTGATGGATGGTGGGTTCACTAGGAAAATTTTGAGTGGAAGTTTCCACGCCTAGGTTGAGAATGGGTTTAATGTGTTTATTTTGTACTTTAATCATTCAACTCCTAGGTTTTGCCAAGATGAATCTAAACTATTCTATATGCCAATACAGATTTAGATGAATACAAAAAATAGAAATGCATGTTAAACACAGAGAATATGCTAACTAGAACAGTACATACCTAATTTCGGATGTCTGATGAAGATTCTGAGTTTTGTAGATTTAGACGAATTTGTCAAAAACCTGCAATCACAAAAATAGATACAAAATACCAAATATGCAACTGCAAAAGCAACGGAGAATGATAGCAATAATAGTAAACGTGCCTAAATAATGGATTCAAATAACAAACAAGAGAAATGTAGTAGATTTAATGTTTGATTTTAACTTTATCATGCGGTTATGCTAAATGAGGTGAACTCCAAGATGCATAAACATAATAACTTAAGATAATGCAGAATTACAATGGGAAAATATAGAAACAGTTTAAGAAAATGCAAACTCCAGGCTTTGATTGCCCCCAATCTGGACTACAGTCAAGATCACCTCCAATCGTACGAGATCATCTGCGCTCCTCGACAAGATTGTCCAAAATAGTTTGGGATCACTTGCGATGATCCGAGCTAGCTTTGACTGAAAAATAGTAGAGTTCCTACAAGAAAAACATGAAATACAAAATGCAAACAGTAGTGCGAGGATGCTCTAGTGTATAAGGAACTAAATCTGTAGGGAAGTCTGTTAGCTAGGGGGTTCAGGGGGATAAACTAGAAAAATCCTAGTTTATATAGGATTAGGGGGAGGCTAAGATGTTGGAGATCATCCCAATCTGGGAGATCTCCAACGGGGAAAATCTCCAACTGCGCAGACATGCTTCTGCCCAAGTTGGAGAGGTTGTTGAAATAGAAGCTAATTATGAACATTTAGTTTTAGGATGAAATCGTCTGGACACTCTGTTCTAGATGAATTCGTCAAATCGAGGATGATTTCATCTGATATGCGACGATATTGTCCAACGGTCAAAACAAATCCTAAAAATGGCGCAAAAAATAAAGGAAGCAGGTAACAAGCGGTTTTGGGGTGGTTTTGGGGTTAAAATTTAAATTTTTATCGTTTATCTTTTACTAAGGGTTTAACTGAGCCAATTTTAGGGTGCTACATACCCCCATGGTTACACGATGCAAGTTAAAGGATGATGAATCTCCAGAGGCAGACCAACGATTATACAAATATATGATTGGCAGCTTGTTGTATGTTATAGCTACAAGACTAAACATAGTGCAGTTAGTGGGATTAGTGGTAAGATTTTAGGTAACACCTAACGAAACACATGTGGTGGTAGCAGTAAAAAGAATTCTCAGGTATCTAAAAGAGACTATAGATTTTTGGCTTTGGTATCCCAAAAGTGATAGTTTCACACTCACAACGTATACAAATGTAGATTGGGCTAGCAACATTGATGATATAAAAAGCACAAGTGGAGGAGCATTCTTTCTTGGAGAATGTTTAGTCTCTTGGCTAAGTAAGAACTAGGATTCAATATCCTTATCTACAGTAGAAGTAGAATATATTGAAATAGTTTCCAGTTGTACATAGGTATTATAGATGAAGCGAACTCTAGAAGACTTCAAGATAAAAATATGATAATCCTATTTCCATATTATGTGATAATACAATTTCTATAATTATCTCAAAGAATATAGTGATGCACTCCAGGTAAAAGCACATTCTGATCAAGTATCACTTTTTGAGAGAACATGTGATAGATAAACAAGTCATATTGGAATATGTTACTACAAAGGAGTAGATATCTGACATCTTCACTAAGACACTTTCTAAGGAGACCTTTGAGTATCTTTGAGAAAAACTGGGAGTAATACTCCCACCCCAAAATTAATCACCTCAAGAGGAGGTGGGAGAGGGGCTAAGCTAAGAGACTAATTCTTAGCCCCGATCCCTAAATGTGAGCCTTTTCCATTGATGTCAAAGTGGGAAATATTTGAGTAAGGGAGAGAGATTTTATTTAAGAAGAGAGAATTGAGTCAAGGGGAGAAGTTTCCCAGGGGGATCAAGACAAAATAAGGTTAACAAAATTTTAAAAGATAATTGGGTTGCCATATTTGACAAAGGGAGAGATTTTTGGACATTTTGAGTAGATGAGTTGTCATTGATATCAAGAGTGAGTGGTCATTGATGTCAAAAGTCAGTTTCAGTGAGCAGTACAAGGAGAAGCAGTTTCGCAATTAGTACAAAAAGGAGAGTCCACTTCTAGTAAGTCAAATCCGGTTCCAGGTAGTCAAATGTGGTCCAAAGTGCAAAGAAAAGGCCTAAGAAAATAATATTATAATATTTTATTATAATATTAAAAAGGAAATTTAAATTAATTATGAATTAATTAATATAATTTTATTATAAATTAATTTATTAATTAATTTAATTAACTTTCAAAAGTTACTTAAGTTAATTATAATTTAATTATAAATTAATTTATATTAATTTAAATAACCCTAAAGAGGGTTATAAGGTTAAAATAAAAATCGAATTTCAAATTCGATTCAAGCGTCGACGTTTATGGCACAAGAGGCTTCATGTATAAAAGGTGGCAAAAACCTTTGCCATTACTCCCCAATAATCATCGATCAAATTTCCTAAGCCCAAAGTGTAATGCACAAGGAGGTTAAAGAGTTTCCATATTTTTTGAAAGGTCTCCAACAGAAGAGAGTTAAAAAATAGGAGTGAAGATCCTATACCATTCACAATGTTGTGTAGCGTAGGTGCCAAAGTGGATGTGCTAATTCATGTGGCAGACAGGTGTGCAGGGTTCAAAGGATGTCGATTTCATTTTGCAAGGCAGTGAGAGGGTATTTTTTTTTAACAGTACCAAATGAAGGGATAAATGGAGGCTTGTGCCTTCCCTTCCCCATGGGAGTGCTTGGACCATGTGGTGGGCCAGCACCTGGATAAGGTGCTCGATAGGAGTGGTATCATGTTTGAATCCCATCGAGGTCTTTTGGCTTGTATAAGGTATGCGCTGATGTCATTTGTGTTGGTCTCTTGATTATTTCAGATGTGCTAAGGTTGAGAAAAATAAAATGTTTTTGATGCTTATAAAGTTTAATTTTTGCCTGAATTAATTTGGATATTGGGTGTTTTGGGGAGATAAAAGGGTAGGAAAATATTATTTTGAAAGGTTAATTTTTGAAGTTTGATTAATTAAAGTTGGATATTATAAGGGAGAATTGAGTAATTATTTTTATGTGTGATTTGATGATTGCTAATTTCAAGGAGTAATAAGGTGTATTTGAGTTTGATTATTTTTGTAATTGAGGAAATATTTTGAGAAAGTGATGGGGGTCAAAAAAATTGCACTCATCAAAACTCAAAAATTTCATTCTATAATTTCATTATACAGTTACACAGAACTAGCCCGCAGGCGTAGTTTACATTCCCTAAGCAATTTCTGCCCTCCAAGCTCTCTCATTACAATTCCTGGTTTTTATAGAGGCCCCGACCCTCTGCAATCTGCAAATACAAATATAGAACAATGGCCGCAACCATTAACCTCAGCTTTCATAGCTTTCACAATCTACGGACCCTGGTGTAACTGCCTCACGTTCGGCAAATCTGCTACATGCCTATGGATCCAAGATTTCTCTGTTCCTGGTGCAAACTATCTGTCTACACTACCTAGGAACTCAAGATTTTCTAGAAGGAAGAACAACACAGCAAGGCCAGAATGGCCCTCTGGTTATCGCATCTGCAACCCTGCCTCATGTCGTTCTCCAACCCCTTATGCATGCCTCGGCTTGCCCTTTTATAATTTTTGTGCGACGATCTATCTTCCATTCGTGGCCCTTCATTTTAGATTCCCGTGCCTCTTCGTCTGCCATGACTCTTCATCTTCACCTGCTTCCTCTGTAACTTGATGCCACGTGTCGATCAATGACCTCATTCTGTAACGGTCCCCTAAAAATGCAACATGTTGAGAAATCGTGACATCTTCTCCTTCTTCCCCTTCTTCTTCTCTTTCGATCGTGATATCGTGACATTTCGGATTCCCTGCGCTCCTTCTCCATTTTTGGTCGTGATATCATGACATGTCATTATATTGCGACGTTTCCATTCATCGCTACCTTCCTCACCTTCGAGTCGCGATATCGTGACATGTCACGATATCGTGCAATCTTTCCTTTCTGCCTTCTTGCTTCTACTTTTTGCTTTGGTCATGATTTTGTGACATGTCACGAAATCATGACATGTCATGATTTCGTAACCCTCCGTCCTCCGTAGCCTCTACTCTTTGTTTTGGTCACAATTTTGTGACCCTCTATCTACCGTAGCCTCTGCTCTTTGTTTTGGTCACAATTTTGTGACCCTCTATCTACCGTAGCCTCTGCTCTTTGTTTTGGTCATGATATCGAGACCCTCCATCTATCGTAGCCTTCGCTCTTTATTTTGGTCGTGATTTCGTGACATGTCACAAAATCGTGACATGTCATAATTTCGTGACCCTCTGTTTGTCATAGCCTCCACTCTTTGTACCGTAGCCTTCGCTCTTTATTTTGGTCGTGATTTCGTGACATGTCACAAAATCGTGACATGTCATAATTTCGTGACCCTCTGTTTGTCATAGCCTCCACTCTTTGTTTTGGTCACAATTTTGTGACCCTCCATCCATCGTAGCCTCCACTCTTTGTTTTGGTCATGATTTCATGACATGTCACGATTTCGCGACCCTCCGTCCATCGTAGCTTCTTTCCCTACTTTGTGTCGCGATATCGCAACACTTTTTTTGTCGCGATATCATGACAGTTTTCCTCCTTCTCATCTCTCTCTTCTTTTGGTCGCCATTTTGCGACATGTCACGAAATCGCGACAGCTTCCTTCCTTAGCCAATTTTTCAAAAAGGCTCTGCTTCCACTGGATGCTTCTACATTAGATGTCCCTAGATGCTCCTGCATCAGACACCCAAGGTTGGTGGAGAAGTGCCCTTCACTTCTACACTGTTCTGTCGCCTTATTCTACACAGGGACTTGAACTCTCTCAAATCAACCCTTTTGTCTTCTCACCATTTTTCCATAGATCCTGGTGCAAGCTGCCTCACGTTCGACACTCTGCTTACACGCTTAGAATATTCTAGCTCTGATACCACTTGATGGGGGTCAAAAAAATTGCAATCATCAAAACTCAAAAATTTCATTCTATAATTTCAACTTACAGTTACACAGAACTAGCCCGCAGGCGTAGTTTACATTCCCTAAGCAATTTCTGCCCTCCAAGCTCTCTCATTACAATTCCTAGTTTTTATAGAGGCCTCGACCCTCTACAATCTACAAATACAAATATAGAACAATGGCTACAACCATTAACCTCAGCTTTCATAGCTTTCATAGCTTTTGCAATCTATAGACCCTGGTGTAACTGCCTCACGTTTGGCGAATCTACTACATGCCTATGGATCCAAGCTTTCTCTGTTCCTGGTGCAAACTGTCTGTCTACACTACCCAAGAACTCAAGCTTTTTTGGAAGGAAGAACAATGCAGCAGGGCCAGAATGGCCCTCTGGTTATCGCATCTACAACCCGGCCTCACGTTGTTTTCCAACCCCTTGTGCATGCCTTGGCTTGCCCTTTTATAATTTCTATGCGATGATCTATCTTCCATTTGTGGCCCTTCATTTTAGATTCCCGTGCCTCTTCGTCTGCCATGACTCTTCATCTTCACCTGCTTCCTCTGTAACTTGATGCCACGTGTCGATCAACGACCTCATTCTATAACGGTCCCCTAAAAATGCAACATGTCACGAAATCATGACATCTTCTCCTTCTTCCCCTTCTTCTCTTTCAATCACGATATCATGACATGTCGTGATATCATGACATTTCGGCTTCCCTGCGCTCCTTCTCCATTTTTGGTCACGATATCGCGACATGTCATGATATCACGATGTTTCCCTTCATCGTTGCCTTCCTCACCTTCGGGTCATGATATCGTGACAATCGCGACATCTTTCCTTTCTGCCTTCTTGCTTCTACTTTTTGCTTTGGTCACGATTTCGTGACATGTCATGAAATCATGACATATCACAATTTTGTGACCCTCCATTCGTCGTAGCCTCTGCTCTTTGTTTTGGTCACGATTTCACAACATGTCACGAAATCACGACATGTCACGATTTCGTGACCCTCCGTCTACCATAGCCTCTGCTCTTTGTTTTGGTCATGATTTCATGACCCTCCATCCGTCGTAGCCTCTGCTCTTTGTTTTGGTCATGATTTCATGACCCTCCATCCGTCATAGCCTCTGCTCTTTGTTTTGGTCATGATTTCGTGACATGTCATGAAATCGCGACATGTCACAATTTCGTGACCCTCCATCCACCGTAGCCTTTGCTCTTTGTTTTGGTCATGATTTTGTGACCCTCCATCCATCATAGCTTCTTTCCCTACTTTGTGTCACGATATTGTGACACTTTTTCTATCGTGATATCATGACAGTTTTCCTCCTTCTCATCTCTCTCTTCTTTTGGTCACGATTTCACAACATGTCACGAAATCGCGATAGCTTCCTTCCTTAGCCAATTTTTTGAAAAGGCTCTGCTTCCACTGGATGCTTCTGCATCAGATGTCCCTGGATGCTCCTACATCATAAAATGTTAGTGTGATATTTTGTCATCTAACCATTGAAATTGGCAAGGAAGAAAAATTATGATTGAGACAGGTTTTTAAGGGCACTTCTACATCAAACAAAAAGGTATGGGCACATATTCCTAGTGAGTGATTATTGGATGTTGTGAATGCTAAGTTGGAGTGGAAAGGATTGTTTGATTATCATTGTTATTGAAGTGATTGGTTGAGTGAAGAACTGGAACTAGGGTTTGCAAAGATCATGAGTATCATTGTTTGTGAGATTGTTTGATAAGCATTGTTGGAAACAATTGATTGAGTGTTCATATGTTTGGACTAGGATTTTTGAGTAAGGATTATTTCATTGAGTGATTAGTTGAGTAGAGTTGTAACTGATCCTAGTCAAGTTGTTGTGGTTAATGTGAAACATATTGAGTCTATAAAAATTCTCTATATGTGTCTATGGTAAAAATAAATATTGAAAGTGATTGAGAATTATGGTGAATGTGAAGCATATTGAGTCTCTAAAAATTCTCTATATGTTTTTGTGAGATTGGACAAGATCTAGTGAGGACTTGTTGAGCAGATTTGAGACAAGTATTTGAGAAGACTTGTGGATAGATTTATGTGAGTTTTTTTTGAAAGCTTACAATACATATTTGAGGATAGGTTTGTGCCAGGACAAAGATAGATTTTGAGCATATTTGTACTAGATCGAAAGACTAGTTTTAGTGCATATTTGAGATAGAGCTTTGGAGGTGACAAAGTATAGAGGATGATAGTCTCTAGTGGATAGAGATACTTTATAGTGAGAACAATAGTCTTTAGTGGATAGAGATCCATTAGCTACTATAGTGGAGGCAACAGTTCTTCTAGAAGATCACTAGTCAGAGTAGAAGAGAAAGGAGTTCTCCTATGGATAGAGATCTACAAACTTGATTAGGGTATTGGTGTCTCATTTGGATAGAGGTCCATAAACATTGTAATAGGGAAAGGATTCCCAAGAGAATTGTTGGCATTTTTGCCACATTGATTCTCATTGATTGAAGTATTAATGTTTAAGTTGTTGCATATCTAACTTCTATACTGGCTTTGATGCGGCTTTGATGCAAAAGGAGCAAAAAATGACTAAGTTCAAAAACTGTCGCGATTTCGCGACGTGTCGCGAAATCGCGGTCAACGCGGTCAACGGATGCAGCTAGACAGAACCGTCGCGATATCGCGACGTGTTCTATTTTCGCGGCTTGCGATGAGCAAAGGAAGGGAGAGCGACACACTGTCACGAAATCGCGACGAAAATCAACGCACAGTGCACAAAGTAAAAGATGTCGCATTTTCGCGACGCGGGTGGCTTCAAAGGCTTAAGTTGAAAACGTGTAGCGATATCGCTACCGTTCCGAAACAAAGCCAAACAAATGAAAACGTGTAGCGATATCGCTACCGTTCGAAACAAAGCCAAACAAAATGAAACGCGTAGCGATTCGCTGCACTTTTAGAAAGGGTTCCGGCAAGGCAAAAGATGTCGCATTTTCGCGACAAAAAGTGGCAAATGGTACGGAAAGGGAAAGATGTAGCGATATCGCTACCTGTCCCAAAATCGCGGTCGTTTTGGTCCGAAAAGCAAAAGACATGAAAGTTGTAGCGATTTCGCTACACTTTTGACGATAAGGCCGAGCGAGATGAAGACGTCGCGAAACCGCGACAGGGAATGAAAATTGTGCAAAAGACATGGAGATGGTAACGATTTCATGCCACTTTGTTGAAAAATGACTAAGTGTTCTCATGTGTAGCGAAATCGCGACAGGGGAAGGTCGAAGACATTCAAAGGCAAAAAGTGTCGCATTTTTGCGGCCTATGAGCAAGACCGTATAGAGTGCCGGAAAGACGTAGCGATATCGCTACATGTTCCATTTTCGCGGGGTAGAGCGGAGGAAAGGACCAAAAGACTAAAAAGCGTAGTGAAATCGCCCAGCGTCTCATTTTCGTGGAACAAGCTAGCGATGGAAATAATGAAGCCAACTATGCAGCGATATCGCGACAGGAAGAATTTTTGTGGGTTCCAGCAGCAAAGGTGTACGGCATAAGAAGATGTCGCGATTTCGTGACCCGTCGCGTTTTCGCGACCTGCGACAGTTTCCCGCCAAAACACAGTGTAAACGGCCCGATAAGGTTTTTTCGATTTTCGAGGATTAAATGCTTGCCAGAATTTAATGTTTTGCGGATTTCCAATGCGGTCAAGGTCGAAGAGCGCCCAGGCCACCAAAATTGAAGATTTTATTTGTTCAAAGCTGCTATTCGTGGATTGTTCTAACGGTTTCATGCACATGTTCAAAAACAAATTTAATGAAGGTGACCGCTGACGTCTAATTGCATTCAATTTTGGGTTCCTCAAGGCTGCAATTAAGGGGATCATGTTCCTAGTTTTCGTTGCATAATTGTAGATCTCAAGAAGGTCGGTGGCAAATATTAAATGTTGCAAAGAGGACGGCCCTCTATAAAAACCAATGTAAACCTCATTTGCAGGGGTTGGGAAGTTTTCTGCTAAAAGCTCGAAGTTCATTTGCGGGAATAAAAGAGTTGGCCTCTAATTTTTCCAAGCGGCTGTATGGGTGATTTTCCTTTCTGTTTTTTTTGCATTTCTAATAGCATTCATATTCCTTAATTGGTTGTTGCATTTGAATTCTGCATATTGGATTTAAATATTGCTATAAGGGTATGATTCCTGGAATGTAGTTTTGGAGGGATTTTCTGCATACGTTGTGTGAGAATTAAGTTAATACTTTATGTTACTTGTTGTTGTTGTGCTTTGAGTTTTCTGCTGTTGTTCTCCCGATCTTATAACTTCGGCTACGGCCATATTTCCCATTTCTTTCAGCAATTTTTTAATTTCTTTCCAGCAACCCTAATCTTCAACCAAAATTTAGAATAGTAAGGGAACCAGCCCACTCTGGAGATTGGTCTGGGAGCCATTTCTTGCTTCCAGCCTTTCAATGTTGGCCGGGTCTAGGGTGCACATGTAAAAATCCTTTCCTGTGGCAGATTCGTGACCAACAGTTTTTGGCACGCCCGGTGGGACAGATTTCTTCTGTCTCTAAAAGATCCCATAGTGTTGAAGGTTTAATGTTCGCCTTCATACTGTAAAACTAGAGCATTTGGTGACTCTGCTGTACTCAGAAATCTCTGGACGTGGATGCAGTGAAAGCTGTACTTCATGATCACGAGATCACAGTCTAAGAAATTTGGCGATCTTGTCGAGTTTTTTGAACTTGACAGCTCAAGAAGTGGTGAGCACTCTAGGTTGGTTTCCCCATCCCTTCCATCATCTGCTACACAAACCTCTGGTATTGTTACCAGTGTTTCATCCTCCCAATCATTTCCACTAGTTCAAATGGCACAGTATCCTCCACCCAGGAAGTTCTTGGCATGGAACAGCTCTGGAGCCTTGAATTTGCAGGCTCAGAATCCAGTTCCTCAGGCCGCGTTGAAGGCTTTGCCAACTTATGATGGTACGGGTAAGACTGCATATGAACACATTAACGATGTAGCTTCTCTAGCAGCCATTCATGATATAACTGATGAAGATGTAATGGTGAAGTTGTTGGTATGCTCCTTGAGAGGTAAATTGTTGTTTTGGTACCGAACGTTGCCACCAGGCACTGTAACATCGTGGGATCAGCTAGGAGATCTGCTAGTTAAAAATTTCCATGAACAGGCTGACCCCTTCTCATTGTTGAATCAGTTTACTGTAATCCAGAGGCACCCGCAGGAAGAGATAGCTGATTTCAATGTCCGATTTACCAGAACCTGGCACAGAATTCCTGATGGTCTTCGGCCTGCTGATGAATTGGCTGCACTTTACTACCTCAGAGCGTTCAACACAGATATTGGCTGGGCTGTTCGGCAGTCCAATGTGACAACATTTCCAGAGTTGTTTGAACAAGCGATAAAAGCAGAAGCTGATCTGATTGCTATAGGGAGACTTCCTCCGAAGGTAACTATGCCTATTATACCAGATTTACCTCAGTATTTATATTCTGGCTCACTTCCATAGCCCATGCCATCTATGTATCCCACCCCATCATGGAGCTCCAAAGCACCTCAAATTGCACCTATCCCAGCTCCTTTGCCACTTCCTGCACCCAGCACTCAGCCATCTCCCATTTCCACTTCATTTCCAGCTTTGCCAGCACCCCCAGCTCCTTTGCCATTGCCAGCACCTCCTGCACCTGTGAACCCTGATCCTTATACAACACTATTGCAAGAGGTAAAGTCTGCCAATTCGGCAATTAGGGCCATGGGTAACAAGATCACACTCATTGAGAGGAAACAAGCTGAGAGAGATTTCCAGCCAAGAAGATTTCAACCTCCTCCAATTACTAGAGACCAAGCTGCCTCAACAAGTAAAGCACCTGAAAAAAGCTTAACTGCTTTAGTAAATGAAGATGCAGCCCCTGCAGACAGAATGTATTGGTGCTCGACTTGCAATGACCCTCATGGAGAGGATACTTGTATGGTCCATCTGAATTATGTGCAGACTTTGGCTGCTAGTTCTTCGGGTGGACAAGTTAATATGATCTCTGAAGCAGGCCATAGTTTAATGACTCCAGTGGAAGAACAAGTTTCAGTTCTAACAAGGACTGGAAAGAAGCCTGTGACAGTTGATCCTGCTGACTTAGAGCCATTAAGAGTGCCGGCTGATGTGAAGAAGCCAGTGAAAGCTCCTGTGCCAGTTCCAAAGTCTGATGTGCCTATTTTGCCAAAGGATCCTGCTTCCCACAGAGTTCAAGAAAAGGCTGCAGCTGCACCAGCAAGATCAGAAGCAGAAGAGCAAGCTCGAGAAAAGTTGAAGTATCCCTCATTGACAAAGAGGCTAAGAGTGGAAGCCACTCAGCAGTATCGTAGCAGATATGAACAACCTGTTGAAAAGAAGGACTCTGCTGCGGTTGCATACAACATAGTTGAAGAACTGAAAAAGACCCCTGCTAAGGTAAGTCTCTACGATGCTTTGCAGTTACCTGGCCAGGTAGATTTATTGCAGGAATCATTAAAATCTGTAAAGGATAATGAAAAAAGTTCTACCCAGATAGTTTATGCTCAAACCTTAACCACCTCTGCTACTGGGAAAAATAGACCACCCCCATTTTATTTATCATTGCAAATAGAGGGTTGGATTGTGCATAACTGCATGATCGACTCTGGAGCTGCTACAACTGTTATGCCCAAGGGAGTTTGTGAAGCAATGGGAATGGAATATACACGGAGTAGTCCTGGAGTTCTGCAATTAGATGGTACTCCTATAAAAATGGTGGGTGTAATTAAGGATGTCCCAATTGTTCTGCATACTATGCCCCAGATTACTGTTATCCAAGAAATTGTTGTGGTAGATCTAGAACCCTACTTTAGTATGTGTTTATCCAGGGAGTTTACTGCAAAGTTGGGGGGTTATCTGGCATTGGATTATTCCCACTTAGAAATTCCTTTCAAGGGTAGGCGTCTCAAGATTCAGAATGAAAAACCTTCCTCTTTTCATATCGAGAAGTTGGAAGAAGCAGAAAAAGACATGCAGTCTGTTCACATGCTTACTGAAGAGTCCGAGGATTCTGTTTTGATGAGTGAGGTTTTAGATAATCTTCAGTTGGATGCTCAGTTTTCTATGCTTGATTTTAATGCCATGCTGGAGACTGAAATCGGCTGCTATGCCATCCAAAAACCTGAGAGTGACACAAAGCAAGAATTTTCTAACCAAGCTGATCAGAATGCTGTTACAGATCAACTATGGCAGCTATATTTCGATGGGGCTAGATGCAAGAATGGTGCCGGAGCAGGTATTGTTTTGATTTCTCCTTCTGGTGTACAAAGAACGTATTCATACCGTCTTACATGGAATTGTACTAACAATGCTGCTGAATATGAAGCATTATGCTTGGGTTTAAAAAAGGCAAGGAAGTTAGGAATTGAACAGCTCAAGATTTTTGGTGATTCTGAGCTTATTGTAAACCAGATTACAAGTAGGTGCATTTCTAAGCAGCATTACCTTAAAGCATATCGCAATCAAGTGTGGGACCTGTTTGAGTGGTTCACAGCTCTAAATATTCAAGCTGTTTCCCGAGAGATGAATAAACATGCAGATCTTTTAGCATCTCTTGGAGCCAATTTTTCCCCTGTTGAACAAGTAATGAAAAAACCAAAGACAGTAAGGATGGTGTACAGGCCCAGTGTGCCAGACAAAGAAATTTTCTGGCAAGTCTTTGAAGATGATGAGCAGATTGTCAACTTTTTGATCCATGAAGCTGCTACTGTTGAAGGGAGAACTTTGGAGCATGAAGAAGCTGAAGGTCTCATTCAGTTACGGAATAATCATATTCCGAAGGGTCTTATAACTCTGGAGAGTTTATTTGATCAGCATGATCGGTCCAAAAAACATCGGATCGAGATTGATAAAAAGGAGTACATGGAGTTAAAATTAGAGCCTAATAAAGCTATTAAGGTTGGAACTGATTCTACGCCAGAAGAACTGCAAAAGATCAGACAACTGTGTGAGGAATTTTCTGATATTGTGGCTTGGAGTTATGAAGATTTGAAAGGATACAATAAACAGATTGTGCAGCATACGATTGAATTGGAGGAAGGAGTCAGACCTTTTCGGCAAAAATAGCGACCAGTAAATCCAAAGATTGAGACTCTCATGAGGGCTGAGCTTGTGAAAATGCTGCAAGCTAAAATCATATATCCAGTTAAGCACTCAACTTGGGTTGCCAATCTGGTCCCGGTTCGAAAGAAGAATGGAGACATACGATTGTGTGTAGATTTCCAAAATTTGAACCGTGCATCGTTGAAGGATCATTATCCTTTGCCGCGTATAGATCAAATACTGCATGTTGTGGCTGGAGCTCAGCGTTTTTCATTGTTGGATGGATTCTCTGGATATAACCAGATTTGGGTTAAAGATGAGGATCAGTATAAGACAACATTCACAACAAAGTGGGGCACTTTTGCTTATCAGCGAATGCCTTTTGGACTATCAAATGCTGGGGCTACCTTCCAAAGAGCCATGGACATTGCATTCAAGGAATTGTTGAATAAGATTATTGTGATATATCTTGATGACATGACTGTATTTTCGCATAGACGGGAAGATCACTGTTCTCACCTGAGGCAGATTTTTGAAAAGTGCAGGGAATTTGGGATTTCCATTAATCCAAAGAAGTCAGTGTTTGCAGTAAAAGAAGGTAAGCTTCTGGGGCATGTGATTTCAGAGGATGGGTTAGCAATAGATCCAGCCCGGGTTGAAGCATTGAAAAAGTTGTCACTCCCTGCAAACAAAAAGGAACTACAGTCTTTCTTTGGACAGATCAATTTCATCAGGAAGTTCATTTCTGATTTTGCCCAGGTTGTAAAACCTATGACTGAATTGTTGAAAAAGGATGCAGAGTTTCAATGGACCGCTCGAAGGAAAGAAGCATTCCAAGAAATCAAGGAAAGAATAGCGCAGGCACCTGTTCTGATTAATCCTGATTACTCAAAGGATTTCATTTTGTATGCAGTTGGAGAAGATGAAAGTTATGCTGCGGTTCTTACACAGAAAGGAGATGATGGGAATGAAAGGCCCATTGCTTTCCTTAGTCAGGTCATTCTACCTCATGAGGCAAAGTATAATTTCATTGAAAAACAAGTGTATGTTGTTATGAAATCCCTTAAGAAATTCAAGCATTTTATATCTCAGAGCAGAACAATTGTCTATGTTATTCATCCTGATGTAAGAAATTTCATTCTTCAAGGAGAGATGGGTGATAAACGTGCTGGTTGGGTCACCAAGATCCAAGAATTTGATGTTGAAATTCATCCGACTAAGCTAGTGCGTGGTAAGGCTTTATGCCAGCATTTGGCAAAGATGGCAGCATCTGGTATAGGTGAATATCAAGCAGAAAATCTTGCTAGTGATGACAATTTGACGAATTGCTTAATTCAGGAAAAATATTGGACAGAAGATCTCATTGATTATTTCACAACTGGTAGATGTCCTTCACAGTTGAATGCCTCACAGCGGAGAAGATTTCGTCTGCAAGCTCTTCGGTATGTTTTGTTACCAGAAGGATTGTTTTTTAAGAATATTGATGGTGTTCTTCTAAGATGTGTTAAAGAATCAGAAAAGGCTAGGCTCCTGGAGGAGTTTCATTCTGGTTTATCAGGAGGACACTTTGCAGGAAGACCGATGGCTTTAAAGATAACTCGAGCTGGTTACTATTGGCCGACCCTGTTCTCAGACGCTTTCAGAATTGCCCAAACATGCGACAAATGTCAGAGATACACAGGAAGAGTTAGGAATGCAGCATTGCCTTTGCATCCGATTCAGGTTGAAGCACCCTTTCAGCAGTGGGGGTTGGATTTTATTGGGATTATTGATCCCAATTCCTCAGCTGGACATAGATATATTTTAACAGCTACAGACTATTTCACGAGGTGGTCTGAAGCTATTCCAACAAAGGTTGCGAACCAGACTGTGGTGATATCATTTATTGAAGGCCTGATTACACGATTTGGCATTCCTGATGCCATTATTACCGATAATGGGACCCCATTTATTGGAGCTGAACTAGCTGAGTTTGCAAACAAGTATGGCATTTTCCTAAAAACATCTTCCAATTATTATCCACAGGGAAATGGCTTGGCAGAGTCAACAAATAAAAATTTGCTCCGGATTTTAAAGAGGTCTTTGGGGGAGAACAAGAGATCATGGCACCTTTTACTGAATCAAGCTTTATGGGCAGATAGGATTTCAGTTAAGAAGTCTATCAAGACCTCACCCTATGCCTTAGTTTATGGGAAAGAAGCAAGGTTGCCTGTTCATCTCGAGTTACCAGTATTGCAGCAGTTGCAGGCTTTTCAGGATAATGAAACAGACATAAGTTCCTTGGATACGCGGATAGCTCAGTTGTTGCACTTGGAGGAGCAGCGTTCTGAGGCATATGAAGAATTTGTTAAACACACACAGGGTATTTCGAAGTGGTTTCATAAACATTCTACAGATCGTCCATTTAAAACGGGAGATTTGGTGTTGAAATGGAACGAAAATAAAGCTAAGCCTGGGAATCACAAAAAGTTTGATGCTTTATGGGAGGGTCCTTTCCGCATTACCAGCACAGGTGCAGCGAATTCGTTCTATCTAGAAGACTTGGATGGCAGTCCACTACCTATTTCAGTAAATGGCTTTCATCTGAAAGCCTACACCTCATGAACTGACAGTCCAGTATGAGTTTGTATATAGTATAAAAAAAAAAAAGAAAAAAAAAAAAGTATATACATGTTTTACTTTTATTTTGTCGCCTTGGTTCTTGTTGCCTGCGAGCCGTAGGTGCCTTTTGTTTTTCTGTGCTTTTCTCCTTTCCCAGCAGCTGGTGGCTTTCCAGAAAATTCTTCTTTTCCCTTCCCTTTTTCTCTTTCCTTTCTTCATCTTCTTCCTCCTTTTTTCTTCTGCAATAAAAAAGAGAGCCACGGCTGTTGTTTCTTTTCCCTATTCCTATTATTCCCGTTCCTTCTTATCCCTTTCCTCTAAGTTCTGTCTTTTTACGCATTTGCTTACAGTCTAGTTCATTTTCATTCCACAGCCTTCATACTTTCACTTCCATTCCATATGTTCATTTACTTTTCTCCCATTATTATCATCATTCCATTTGCATTCACCGCTTGCGCAATCGCAGGATCTCACTCCATTATCTCATTCCATTTGTTTCATTCTATAATCAGTTATATGCAGGTTCTTTCAGTTTCAGCTTTTCAGCAGAAGTTATTGCAGCAGTCCACTACGAGGTATCACAGCAGCCAGCTTCTTGTTCTAATATGACTCTGTGCCCAATGGATTCAGGCCTGGATTCTTGCATACAACGAACTGTATACCCCGCGAGCCGCCAAGAATGTTGGCATTTTTGCCACATTGATTCTCATTGATTGAAGTATTAATGTTTAAGTTGTTGCATATCTAACTTCTATACTGGCTTTGATGCGGTTTTGATGAAAAAGGAGCAAAAAATGACTAAGTTCAAAAACTGTCACGATTTCGCGACGTGTCGCGGAATCGCGGTCAACGCGGTCAACGGATGCAGGTTGGCAGAACCGTCGCGATATCGCGACGTGTTCTATTTTCACGGCTTGGATGAGCAAAGGAAGGAGAGCGACACGCAGAAATCAGACGAAAACAGTAAGATTGCGGGTGGCTTCAAAGGCTTAAGTTGAAAACGTGTAGCGATATCGCTACCATTCTGAAACAAAGCCAAAAAAAACGTGTAGCGATATCGCTACCATTTGAAACAAAGCCAAACAAAATGAAACGCGTAGCGATTCGCTGCACTTTTAGAAAGGGTTCCGGCAAGGCAAAAGATGTCGCATTTTCATGACAAAAAGTGGCAAATGGTACGGAAAGGGAAAGATGTAGCGATATCGCTACCTGTCCCAAAATCGTGGTCGTTTTGGTCCGAAAAGCAAAAGACATGAAAGTTGTAGCGATTTCGCTACACTTTTGACGATAAGGCCG
Source organism: Wollemia nobilis (assembly GCA_028583015.1). NCBI lineage: Eukaryota > Viridiplantae > Streptophyta > Pinopsida > Araucariales > Araucariaceae > Wollemia > Wollemia nobilis. The sequence continues at coordinate 187,833 of JAQPPZ010005063.1, forward strand.
AGCGAGATGAAGACGTCGCGAAATCGCGACAGGGAATGAAAATTGTGCAAAAGACATGGAGATGGTAACGATTTCATGCCACTTTGTTGAAAAATGACTAAGTGTTCTCATGTGTAGCGAAATCGCGACAGGGGTAAGGTCGAAGACATTCAAAGTGCAAAAGTGTCGCATTTTTGCGGCCTATGAGCAAGACCGTATAGAGTGCCGGAAAGACGTAGCGATATCGCTACATGTTCCATTTTCGCGGGGTAGAGCGGAGGAAAGGACCAAAAGACTAAAAAGCGTAGTGAAATCGCCCAGCGTCTCATTTTCGCGGAACAAGCTAGCGATGGAAATAATGAAGCCAACTATGCAGCGATATCGTGACAGGAAGAATTTTTGCGGGTTCCAGCAGCAAAGGTGTACGACATAAGAAGATGTCGCGATTTCGCGACCCGTCGCGTTTTCGCGACCTGCGACGATTTCCCGCCAAAACGCAGTGTGAACGGCCCGATAAGGTTTTTTCGATTTTCGAGGATTAAATGCTTGCCAGAATTTAATGTTTTGCGGATTTCCAACGCGGTCAAGGTCGAAGAGCGCCCAGGCCACCAAAATTGAAGATTTTATTTGTTCGAAGCTGCTATTCGTGGATTGTTCTAACGGTTTCATGCACATGTTCAAAAACAAATTTAATGAAGGTGACCGCTGACGTCTAATTGCATTCAATTTTGGGTTCCTCAAGGCTGCAATTAAGGGGATCATGTTCCTAGTTTCCGTTGCATAATTGTAGATCTCAAGAAGGTCGGTGGCAAATATTAAATGCTGCAAAGAGGACGGCCCTCTATAAAAACCAATGTAAACCTCATTTGCAGGGGTTGGGAAGTTTTCTGCTAAAAGCTCGAAGTTCATTTGCGGGAATAAAAGAGTTGGCCTCTAATTTTTCCAAGCGGCTGTATGGGTGATTTTCCTTTCTGTTCTTTTTGCATTTCTAATAGCATTCATATTCCTTAATGGCTGTTGCATTTGAATTCTGCATATTGGATTTAAATACTGCTGTAAGGGTATGATTCCTGGGATGTAGGTTTGGAAGGATTTTCTGCATACGTTGTGTGAGAATTAAGTTAATACTTTCTGTTACTTGTTGTTGTTGTGCTTTGAGTTTTCTGCTGTTGTTCTCCCGATCTTATAACTTCGGCTACGGCCATATTTCCCATTTCTTTCAGCAATTTTTTAATTTCTTTCCAGCAACCCTAATCTTCAACCAAAATTTAGAATAGTAAGGGAACCAGCCCACTCTGGAGATTGGTCTGGGAGCCATTTCTTGCTTCCAGCCTTTCAATGTTGGCCGGGTCTAGGGTGCACATGTAAAAATCCTTTCTTATGGCAGATTAGGGTATTGGTGTCTCATTTGGATAGAGGTCCATAAACATTGTAATAGGGAAAGGATTCCCAAGAGAATTTATTTGAGAAATTTTTTTAAAGAATATTTTTATCGTGGAGTAGCCCACATTGGGTAAACCACGTTAAATGATGTCTCTCATGTGTGTGATGCTTTGTGTGATGTTGAATGCTTTAATATTGTTGATGTTATCATTTGGATTTAAAAGAACAAACTTTTATCTTATAATATTCACCCCTCCCTCTCAGTATAAGCACATGTTCACCATAAGCTTAAATGTAATTGTTATCATATTGATACCCTAAGAAGGCCATGGTGGCTAGACCGTTCCATAGGATAGAGATGTACAATTACTATTAATGGTTGAAATCATGATTGTAATAGGCCTTGCAATATAAAAATATGTAAAAATATTAAATCGTACAAATTATTCATCTTGGTCATCCAACTCATCGCTTTATTAATTGTCCTTCCCTCATCAAATCATCACTTGAGGGGGTAGTCATAATATCAAAATCATAATAAAAATTAACAAAGGATCACTCGATCATGTTAAATTGCATTCATTTTATTAATAATTTCTAACAACTATCATAAGCTTACCCTTCTGCTAGGGTAAAAGCAAATATACCAATTTAAAGCTTGAAGCTCTCCACCTATTGAAATAATTGTAGCACTGACGCTACCCGATCATCAATGGACACATGAAAGCTTTACAAAATTAAGCCTTCTATCATTTTGGAAGCAATGATTCTAATATGTGCATCCTTTTGTAGGACTGGGAATCTAATTTTGATCAAATCAATAATCATCGTTCAACCTATAACAAGGCATTAGGTGATCTATTTGTGCTCAACATTGTGTCTTCCACAATGCATCCCAAAAGGGACATTTGTAGACACCTAAAACATGTCATGTTTAGGAGACTACTCATATGGGCATATTTGTAGACCATATGAATGATCTTGGACCTTTCCAAGGCAAAGTAGTGGTTTTAACCACTCAATTTAGGCATCCTGGGTCTATTCAACCTTAGCCATGGATGGCATCCATGGTTAAGATCTCAATCATGTTTGACACCCACATATAAGGTTCTAGTTGCATTTGAGAGTCACGGCTAGCCCTGTAACTATATTGGCCTCTTGAGTCGAACCAAATTGGTTGTTACAACTACATTTGCAACTAATTCGGGTGATTTTGAGCAAATAAGCTTCTAGATTCTTCCTCCCAACTGCTCCAACCTGTTAGTTCTTGATCTTGGCTTCTCAAGGAAGCTAGGATGAGGAGTTGGATAGGCTATAAGACCCCCTCCAAATTGGAGAGAAGTCTAGAGATGAGATTTCAAGTTTAATTTAGTGAAGCCCTATCAAATTGGAGATCCAATTGCACCTTGTAAAGAGTAACAAGATGCTATCAAAATCCAATTTGATCATCAACCTTGCAACAATGGAGATCTCAAGATCTTGAGGAGCAAGCTTGACAATTGACACACATCCATTGCATGTTTTGATGAATTACACTACCAGTCCATTCCAGAACACTGATGTGACCCTTGAACATCAATTTCTTGGAGGAATTAGGAGTTTTAGGCCCTATTTTTGAGAGAAAGAGGATTTCTCCCTCAGTCATGGCTAACATAGCCCACTACATTTAAAACCCGCAACTAGGGTTTGATGTTATTTTCCTTCATTTTTAGCCATAGGTTTTCCATTCTAGTTATGCAAATAGGTTAATCTAGCTTAGATTAGTCTTCATTTATACATTTGCACGGTTAATTAGCAAGATTAGAGGTAACTTTACCTTCATTTTGTCACATTTGCTAGATTTCAAGAATCTTCTTAGATTAGTTCTATTTCATGCTTTTCTTACAAATTACATGGTAGAATAGCTAGATTTACTTGTTTTCAAGCATGCTTTACAGTAATTCAGCCATTTTGTAAGCATATTTGCATATATTTATGCTTTCCTTCAATATTAGCCATACTTCTTGCATTTTCTTGACAAAAGCCTCATCATGAGAGGCCTCATATGCTTTTAATTATGCTTTGTTGTTTCATGTATGTAGGTTACAAGATCTTGCAAGCTTCAAAGAACTTTCAATATCAAGTTCCTCTTGGTGAATAGAGAAGGAGGGATTTAAGTAATTTGATGGAGGTGTGAAGACCAATTGAACACATCTTCCCCTATTGTGGGTTATTTCCTTATTGTAAAAATTGTATCAATATTTTGGTATCCCTAAGAGGGAAAAATCTATAACAAGACTCATTTGATTAATAAAGAGAGCTTCCCTTTGTTATTTTCTTCTTTTTATCAAATGTATGCTTAGATTATATGTGTTATTTCTTTCTGTTGCAATATCCATGGATGTGTGGTATCTGTAGCCTTCTACAACATGATATCTTCTTCCATATATGTTACCACAATATTGCAACAAAATAATTAATCATTTGATCAACCTTTTCAACCTCCCTTGGTTCTTTGTTCCAATAAAGTCCCTTCCTTTGAAGAGCTCCCCTCATATTGGAATCACAAAATCAATCTAAGGCTGCTTTGATCTTAAATAGAAACTCACAAGTACCTTAACAAAAAATTTTGTTCTTTAACTTCTTCATACCTCTTCAACTCATAAGGAATATTTCCTTAAACTTTTGAGTGAGAAAATATTTCCTCAAGACCTTAACCTAATGACCTTACTTGATATAGGAGAAATTACAACCGATAAAGGAAACAATTGACAATCCAAAAACTTGTATTACATTGACAACATATTCCTATAAATATTCATTTACAATACATGAAAATGGATACAATTGTATTAATGATTACAGTGCACCTTAATCCTTTCAACAACCGACATTAAAAATAAATTGACTAACATTTATTAAATCACACACCTAATTCCCTATCATTACTAATGTAGTAGGTTTGACTAGGATAAAACATGTTTCATTCTCCTTTTATGAGGATGAATTCCCTCCACCCTCCATGCATGGATAAATCCCCCCCTATATTATAGGTAATGTTAGTGATCTATTTATCAAAATAATCCTTATTGATAATGGATTATTTATAAATATTTATAGCTTATAATTCATCCATATATCTGGTTTGAATGAGAAAGGCCTTCAAAAATAATACCTTATTATCAAATACTTTGATAATAAGGTCTATGAATCTAGTGAAACCATAACATTACTCCTTAAAGTTGGAACTCTAATTCTTAACACCATATTTTATTTCATACCTTATAAACTCACATATAATCTCCTTCTAGGGTGACCTTGGATCCATATGAGATGATTGAGGCTAGAATTTCTAAGGTTAATGCTTGACCTTCTCTTAATTGTTTCCTTTAATCACTACCTCTTCCTCCCAAATCAATGATGCATTAGGTTCTTTAACTATAAGTAATCAATCTAACAAACAAGTAATTATAAGTGACCAATCTAAGGCTAACAATCTAATTCATCTTAATAACAAACCTCCTATTGACCTAGCCAAATTTTGACCTTCCCATTGAACCTTAGGCCTACCCTAAATAAAGGATAAAATTATGTGGATAGGTTTGTGTACCTTCATTTGTCCTATAAATACCAATGAAGAGAAAATTTATGGCAATAATATCTATCAAATTGAAAGATAATTTACAATATTTTATTTTTCTAATTCATATCCCCTTCTCAATAAAATTCTCATGAACATGGGATATCAAAGGGAAGACCTTGGATCTCATGAATAGGGAATCAAAGAACCTTTAGAAGTGCAATACTAACCTAGTCATTGTGGTATAATTTACATCCTTAATAATAATCAATCCCTATCCACTTTTTGGCCATCCAATGGCAATGATGAAGCCTTTGTTTCTCCTCAAGATGCCCATGAATATACCATTTCTAACAATGCATTATATTAGGACCAATTTTATCAAGAATCTTGTTTATAGCCCCAGTACATCCCAAATTGATAGGTACTAAAGAAGACTATGAAAATGGGGACTTTGTTTCCTCATGATGGCCTATTTCAATATGCCTTTTATTTTGATGGATATTTTTTTCACATAGCTGATATTGAGCCTTCTCAACTAGAGGATGGTGGTGAACCATATCTTACTCTTGGTGACTTTAAGAACCTAGAAGTATTTCTTGTCCCTCCTAAATTTGAGGATGAATCACATGTCCTCATTGAAGAGACCAACAATATCAATATTGGAACACCCAATACCCCCAAAATCCTTAAGTTAGGTAATGTTCTAACCCCTACCAAACATGAATAATATGGTAAACTAAATTCGATGATATATTTTCTTGGTATTATATTGACATGCCAATATTGGATCTCTCCTTAGTTGTGCATCACCTCGTAGTTCGATTTGATGCTAATATTGTCAAACAAAAGCTCTGAAAGATGCACCATAAGGTTGCCTTACTTGTTAAGGAAGAGCTACAAAATATCTCCAAATTTTGGATTTATTAAAGTTATTGATTATTTAAAATGTATATCTAATATTTTTCCCATTGTCAAGAAAGAAGGTAGTGTTCAAATTTGTACTAAATTTTGGGACATCAACAAGGCATGCCCTAAAGACAATTTTCCTTTACCAAATACTGGTATAATTGTCAATTTTACTATTGGATGTGGAATATTACCTTTGCTATATGGTTTATTAGGGTATAATAAAATCAAAATCACCCTTTAAGACCAAAATAAGACCACATTCACAACCTCATGGGGCATATTTTGCTATTAAGTGATGTTGTTTAGCCTAAATAATGCATGCTACATACCAAAGGGCCATGACCTAAATATTACATTATATAATGCATGGTATTATGGAATATTATGTTGAGGATATCCTTAGCCTATCCATAAATTATAAATGTCACATCTACAATTTAAGGCATATCTTTGAACAATTTAGGGAATATAAATTTTACCTTAAACCTTATATGTGTGTTCTTAGAGTAACAATGGGTAAGATATTAGGAGTTATCATGTCGTGATATGGCATAGAGGTGGATGTTGATAAAATTATGTCCATAATTGATATGCCACCCTCATAAAGCTTGAATTATCTCTATAAAATTTAGGGTAAGCTTCAAGCTATTAGAATATTTATTTCTCAACTTTCATACAAGTTTCAACCTTTCTCTAAGCTCTTGCATAAGGAAAATTTTTTTATGGGATGAAAAATGTCAAGCATCCATTGATGCCCTAAATCACTTATCACATTACCTCATTCTTTTTCTCCTTAATTTTTCTAAACCTTTGTTGTTTTATATTGCTACAACCATCCATGACTTAGGGGTCATGATAGCTTAGTATGATGATCAACACAAGGAAAAAGTTATTTACTATATTAGAAAAATAATCATAAATTATAAAATTTCTTATACACCTTTAGAGAAGCTATATATTGTGTTTTTTTCATCCCAAAACTTTTTGCATTACATCCTTAGTCACAAAACAAAACTCACTACAAGGGTTAATCTCTTGTGCTACTTATTTCAAAAAATCACCCCTTAGGATGGACCACTAAATGGGTTATTTCCCTTAGTGAATTTGACCTAGAATTTATTAGCCAAAAATCCACTAAAGGGCATGTTATTGCCAATAAATTGGTCATTGCACCTTTGGAAGCAACCCTTATAATTATTGTAGACTTTCCAAATGAATCTATGTTTCCCATAGAATCTAGCCATGATGATTCTTGGGTACTATACTTTGATGATGTTTTTTTTGTCAAATTATTAGGGGTAGGAATCACTTTGTTTACACCTAGAAAATAATTAATTCCCTCCTCTTTAAATTTTTTTTGTCTTGCACTAATAACACTGCTAAATACAAAGCTCTAATCCTAGGACTTTGTGTAAATTTTAACCATAAATGTTAAGTCTCTATTTGTTTTTAGAGATTATTAACTTGTGGTTAACCAAGTAAATTATGTCTATCACACCAAGGATTAGACATGTAAATCCTATAAGGATATTGTTTGTAAGCGTATGTTTATCTTCAACAAGGTAACCATTGAAGCCATACCACAATCTAGTAACCACCATGCTAATGACATGGCTATAGTAGTACCTCTCATCCCCTTAGAATTGGATGACAATAAAGAAATGATTAGCTTTTACCAAATTAGAGAGCCAACAACCCTAGATTCTATTAAATCACATTTAGAAGTCTTCACTATAGAATCATCTCCCCTATCTCTTGATCCTTGGTATAAATATATATTTACCTTCCTAAAGGATGGCACTTTGTATTATGGCTTGGATCGTAATGGGTGAAAGCATCTATAATAATAATCCTATCAATTTGTTAGATTCGATGTTCCATACCATCATTCCTTTGAAAAAATAACCCTTAGATGTATTATGCCCAATTAAGCTAAATAAGTCATTCAAGAAGTATATGAGAAGTCTTGTAGAGGTTTTAAGTGGAAATGTCATTACCAAAAAGCTTATTTGGTTAGTATATTATTGGATCTCCATGGAAAATGACTCTTACAACTATGTTCAATATTGTGGTAAATGTCAATGCCATGACAATATTATTCATGCACCTTCTCAATACCTTCATCCTGTCACCTCTCCTTGGCATTTTTCCATATGAGGCTTCAAAATCATTAGAAATATTAGTCCCACACCCTCTAAGGAAAACAAATTCATCATAACTACTATAGAATACTTCATAAAATGGATAGAGGATATACCTTTATCTTTCATTATTGGTGCCCAAGTCTTCAAGTTCATGCTTAACAAAATTATCTATCATTATGGCATCCCTTCCCTTATAATTTTAGACAATGGTACACCATTTAACAATAATTATGTTCAAAAAAAAAAATTAAATACAAGATTTAGTACAAATTTTTGACCTCTCTTACCCTAAAGGTAAGGGTCTAGGTGAAGCATCTAACAAGACCTTTGATCAAGATCCCAAAGAAACTAGTGAACAAAACTAGTCATGACTAGAACCTTAAGATTTATGGGCTTATCATATCACTATTTAAATTCCCATTGGTGTAACACCATACATTTTGATATATGGGACTAAATTATCTTTCCATTTGAGTTATAAATCCCTTACTTGCAAGTCTTGTTGCAATACTCCTTTGTTGAAATCAAATACTACCTTGCTCGACTTTGTTAGCTATAATTTATTGATGAAAAGCATGTCAGTTTCTTAGACCACATTCATACCAATAAAAATTGGATCAAATATTCCATCACTTAGAGGGTATGCACCCACTAATTTTAAGTATTTGACCTTGTTTTAATGGAAAACCAAAATAACACCAATGCTTAAATTGAGTTCAAAGGTAATTTTGAGTCCAACTAGCTATGTCCATTTGTCATAACCACCAAATTTGGCTCAATAATTTTCCTCCTAGACACTTTAAATAGAAAATAATTTAAATAACCTATAACATAATCCATATTAGAAGATATTATGCATAAATTTACATCCTTTGGTTGCACATTCTACTTGCTTGCATATTACCTAATCCACATGATTTATTATTTTATTCACATACTATCTTACTCTTATTGCACATCTAATTACCATTATATCTACTTTATTTCACCTACAGGGTTTGCTTATCACACATATAGTCAAAGGATTTTTTTAGGATGTGATGATGATCCTCGTCAAGGTTATCTTACACTTGCATTGAACTTGCACTAGGTCACTAAGCTAATAGATCTCCCCAAATTAGTCCAATTGCACACTTGCCTAAACTCATGGTTGCATTTGCATTAAACTGCAATAATGCTATAATGCTATAAGCTCATTTTCACTATTTTTTAATCTTTCATCAACTTCATATTTTGTAGTATATTACTTTCTTGTGAAGATAGCATCATACCTCTAGTAGGTAAAGACCACACTTCCTCATCAAACATTTTTGGTTTGACATTATGATCATATAGAACATATTGAAAGAGCAGGTTATATCCTCTTAGTCCTATGTAGACATAATATTTTTGGTAACATAATAACATATCTTAAATCTAATTGTTCTATATGATCATGACAAAAAAATTTTTTCCTGAGCAATGTTGTTCTTCCTCTCATGATCATGCTTTCACTCTACTACCCCTAGAAAATGGGATGTGCTTATTTGATATTTCATGTTAAATTTATGGAACTATTTACTAATGGAATAATGCATACTCCATCTCCCCATGTGCCTACCAACAAGCTCTGGCTCCTCATCGCATCATGATTGAAGTTGTCAATATGGTCAAATAGAACATCAAAGCATAAGGATCATGTCTAATATCAAATTCCCTTGACTCTTGGTGGAATTTACATCCATAATGATATATCTTGTCCAAACCACTTGTATCCCTCTTTATGGATATATTGCATTCTATAATTGCTTGATCTTATGCCCTACACCATGTAATTTAAATTATTTTCTTATGTCTAACTCCCATCAATTTTACCTCTGATAACCTTTCTCCTACTATGATCACTCCTAGAGTATTAATTATGAATAACTCTATCCTTTGTGTTTATATAATTAACTTATGGATCCTCTTAGAAAATGTTAGTGCATAATCCTTCTCTCCATGATCCTACCAAAAACTCTAGATTCATACTTCATCTACTTCTTATTTGACACCTTGTAATCCCTTAAGGCAAGAAGACATTTCTCACCCTTTCTTCAATAATATATCATAATTTATAGATACATCAAGTAAAGGATAATATTATCTCTCATCCTCATCAAATTACATGGTGTATAGGATCCACATTTTGTCCTTACTTCCATTCCTTGTTGACCTATGGGCCTCCATGTTGATAAGGTTAGGATCCTCAAGCATATATTGAATACACTATTATTGTATATATCCATTAGGTATTGGAATATCCTTGGAATCATCACTTGTTGGAACATTTTTCTAGATAGGATCATGCCATGACCTATGTGTTTATGATATGATTATGCACATATTGTCTATAGATAAACTCATCGGGTAGCTAACTACATGTGCCTCATCCCTTCTTAACACTCAATCCAATTAGAATTAATTCCCTACATTATAATTTACTCAAATCCTAATTTGATTCATGTTATCCCCTTTTATCTTTATGTTAGTTGGGATCTTGTCATGTTGCCCCCATATTGACTTATGTGCTCATGAGAGGATATACCATGTATTTTTTACTATCTAGTGAATCCCTCATTATTATAGTCATTCATTAGGTAGTTTTCAATACATGTGTCTTCCCTCATGAATAACTAAACCAAATTAGACCTTGCATATTAGGACCACCTTGAATCCTCCTTGGACTCATGTTTTTCCATTACCTATATAAACCATCACTTATAATATGCTTTATTGAACCCACCACTTTGCAATTATAGAGATTATGTATCAATATAACATACACTCTAAAATGGTTTATAAATTCATTAAGGTGAACTACTACTAATTATTATTTTACCCAATCCCTCACTAGCTTAAGTGTGTCCAAGATGATTAGGAAGGATAATATGGGTATCTAACAAGAATATTATCACTCCATGCACCCATTAGACATTTGGCTATCCTATCAATATCTCTCATTGCCTCTTATGTTATCTAAGACAACATTTTATTTTGTTATCACCCTCATAATTTATTAATTAGCCTATAGGCTTCCAAGGATGGTGGTACTAGTATTGACTGATGATTCACAAATACATAATAGATTTATGGACTCAATAGACAACATTTAATGCTAACCACATATTCTTGTAAGCCCTTATGACAACATGAGACTAATAATTCATTTTATTCCATATCAATCATCTTTGAATATGTGATGGTCTATAATTGTATCGTCAACAACGATTGAATGTTGAGTCCTCACATGACATTTACATGTATTATCTACATGATATAATACATTTGTCCTATAATGGATCAACATGATTGACCCATTTTTCTAATATATTATCACACCCTTATTTTCCTACACACTTTGATAGTATGATTCCTTCACCTATCTCACTTAAATTCTATTTAATGTTTACAATTATTATCCTTATGAACCATTAAGAAGAATGAAATCTGGTTATCCGTTTACTTTACATCAATTCTCATTCTCCTTGGTGATACATAAGGATAATAAAATTAAAGTGGCTCAAAATAATGTAATTTCTAAAACCCTTCACCATATTTGCATCATATACCTCTACTACTTCTCCTCAACAACCTATGGGCTTACGAGAATATGGATTCCACTAAGTTGGATGTGTAATGGATATATCATGATCATATTTGAATATTAGAAACCCAATTATCTTGTGACTATCTATCATTGACACTTATATTAGCTAGGACAAAATTACCTTCCAATTGCTCTATCAAACCATTTGTGACAACTCATACATCATGTAAGCCAATATCCATTGACCACTACCTAGTGGGTATGTGAGACCTTAGACATCTTATAGATAATGATGAATGAGGATTTTGTTGCATAAAAAATTATTAGATAATATGATCATCACCTACTATTAACTTTCATAATCCACAATCTTAACCTATATTCATTTGGTTATAGACCATAAAGGGGACAATAAATAACCATCTAATACTTCACAAATGTATCATGATGAAATTACAGTCACCATTTATCATTGGTATTTATACTAGTTGGGATGACATTGCCTTCCATTTATTTTATAACCCTCCTTCATTAAATCCTATTCCATGTAGATGATTGGATTGTATTAACTAGTGGTTGGTAGGTTCATCATCCTATTATGGACCTAATAGGTAATATACAATACAACCAAAATTTCCTCTTGGTACATGATTAGTACACTCAATCCTAAAATACCTAATAGCTAGACCCACTCTCCTCCCCCATATCTTGGTGGAGGTAACAACAAGATAAACCCAATAGACCGCTATGAAAATTCACTCATTGATTGTGTTCTCAAATATGTTTGTGAAGGCGAAGGTGCTCACCCCTTTGTGCTTGAGATTAAAATATGGTCCATCCATTCATGTATTATGGGTCAAATCAAGTATATTTTATCATTATCATAATTTTTTTAATAAATTTAATTATTGAATATAAAAATTAAAATAATTATTGTTCATGATTTTTTTTGGGCTTTCAAAGTTCATAATTTTTAGAGGGATTTTAGGGAGCTTATCGTTGGTTAAGGTATTATGGATTTCTGAGTGAAGTTACTCTCTAAAAAACTTACCTCTTTCTACATCCTTTTTAGTCATGCTTCAATTGTTTAGAATTTTTATCCCTCATTTCTTTGAGATCTCATATATCATGCCTATTAATTATATTTTAGTGCACTTATGGGCCATTGTCACTATTAAGTGACCTTACATGTCATAGTTTACATTTTATAATCCTTTGTTTTTGTTTGTTTGTGGACAACACCCCTTTCAAGGTACCATTTTTGGGTAAGACCTAAGGAGCCAGGGGTATCTACTCTACCAAAATAACCCAGGGCTTGCACCTGGACTTCCTCCTTTGGCACACTCAAGTAGCATGCCTAAAACAAACAAAACACAAAAAACACAAACAAAAAAACATGAACACACATAAAAAACAACACAAAACATACAAAAACAAAACACAAAAAAAATTAACACAAAACACACACACATCAAGAAATAAATTGATGGAAAAAATAGATAACATCATTGGCCTTTCTAGGCCAATAGGCATTTTAACCAAAAATCAACACAAGAAATACAAGAATGATATTTTTGAGTTGGGGAACTAAAATACCTTTATAGAATCAAAGAGAAGCTAATACAAATTAAAAAGGAACTAGGTACCTCTAGTACTAGAGCCATCTATAGAAAGGATAGATAGAATATCATCCTTGATTTGTGAAGCCTACCATTTGGGATGGTGGTAATAACAAGTAATATCACATTTTTCCAAAATCTAATTAGCTAAAGTATTAAAAATCCTCTTCTATTATTTGACCACATGATTGTATTCAAATTTGAAAAATCCCATATGGATTAATTTAATCTTCTCAATAATTATTTTTATTATCCAATCAGCCTTTTGATTCTTAGGAGTATTCATTAGATTAATCATGACTTGGGAGTCAAATTCAACTTGCACCTTTTACCATCCAGCCTTAGTAGCCTCACAAAGGCCTCTACGGATACCATGCCCATCAAAAAGGTTATTGGAAAGGATACCCAAATTCTTAAGAAAAATGAAAACTAGGGAACCATCTAAAAGTCTTCCAATTTATCCCACACTAGCTTTTGTAAGGTTCTCCCTAGAGGCTCCATATGTATTGATATGGTTGGAAATTACTTGTTCTATCCATATTTTGATTATGCATATTCCCTTTAATTTAGTTACCAATAGTAGAGTGAATCTTCAATATTTGCATAACTTGCTACCATTATTGGTGGGAGTCTTTGGGGTGATTCAGGAGTTGTTGGATCGATTCAACTAAGATGGCAATGATATTTTGCCAAATATAGTGAATATCCTTCTTTTACTATTTAAAAATTTAGTTGTTTCTTTCATTCCAGATATTTGAATGTAGCGTGATTGTTCCCATACAAACTATATGCCTAAAAAAATGATCAACAAACTCCTGTTTAGCCTAATCCCTCCATAGTTGTTCAAGAGTAGAAAAAATTAACCAGTGTAAACCAAGTAATATAGCCATTCTCCTCCACAACTCAAAGGCTAAGGGACACTCAATAAAATGGCTAATATTTTCCATATTCTTTCCACACATCCCACATATTAGCACCCTTACAAGACCATTGGAAACATCCATTATTGAGGTCAATGCAGTTGGATCATGTTGAAGGTGTTATAGATGGAGATTGGAGGTTTATAAGCCCTAGAAGGTGAAAATTATTTATTTATTTATTTATTTATTTTTTGTGAAGATATTTTATATATTTTTTAGTCATTCATTGCATCTTGGTTGACCCCTTTGACCATGGGGATTGATCAAAAAGGCTTAATTTTTTGGAATTTTTTTGAATTTTTTTGTGGGTTGTTTAATAGTTATAGAGCCATCAATGAACCTATTCACCTGGTCATTTTCGATCCAAAACCATAATTGATAATTTCTAACCACCAGTGACAACTATTTTATATAATTTTTTTTCTGTATCCCAGTTTTCTTGCGCATAATCCACAAAATATCTAGTTCTTTTTTAATATCTGAAGTTGCTTGTTCCAAATCTAGTATTTTGAGATCTACAATCTATCTTCTTGACTCTTGATTTTTTTCCAAATTTGAATCTCAGAACTACATTTAAGTTACTAACAAGGTTTGCTAAAATTTTTTAGAAAAAAATATATTTCACTCGCAATTTTGTGTATTTGAAAACAACTTTGTAAAAGATTTGTTTTGTGAAGTTGTTACTCAATTTTTTTTCTTTTTAGATCTACAAAAATTTATTTATTGTAAAAATCATATTTGATCATATACTCTTTTTAATGCTTGAATTATAAAGACATTTTATTTTTTATGGGGATCTTATTTCTAGAAGCATTGAATAAAAATCTTTTGGGTGGGGTGTCTTGGTGTCGATTTGAACACCATATTTATGGATCTTGCACTTTATTTCTTGTGATTGAAAAATAGGTTTAGATCCAAATAAATCACATAATTATCACATATGGAAGCCATGCATTATGGCACTTATTCAATATAAAGGGTTATCAAGATTAATGTAAGAAGAGCTACCTAAATTTACAAAAGAGTATCATAAGTTTATTTGCGATTACAAAATGGATAAATATAAGGGATTCATTGGGATGCATGTGAGTGAAAATTTATTGTTTCATCTTAATGATTGTGGCATTTGGAAGAATCTTGAGAAGCTATTTGGACAAGTCGACACTTTGAGAGTTTTACATATTGATGTTGATCTTAGTGCTCTCAATCCATATGATTTTTTATCTATGGATGATTTTCTCACTAAGCTTAAATCCTTGCTCACACTTTTTTTGGGTAGTGGAAAAGCTAAAATGAATGAAGAATGTATTTTCATGATATTGTTAAAATTTAGGGGCCCATTCCATATGTTTGCCTTTGCATTTGTTTCCAATATGGATTCCATGGGTTTTTATCACAAAATACTTATTTTGAGAAATTTTGTGCCAATATTTTGATGGAAGATGCCAAAGTTATTAACTCTGAGCATTACACCTCCTCACATAAGGCATTTATTGCATCCTCCACTTCCACTTCCAAAGGCAAGGGAAATTCCAAGTGTAATCCCAACCCAATCCTTCCCCTTCTCCTTCATTTCACTAATATCCAAAAGAGTCACATAAAAAAGAGTCATCCTCCAAAGAGTCCGATCATAAACATAAGCAATACAAAAGCAAAAATAGGTCAAATGTTACTTGTTCATATTGTGGAGTCAATGGTAATTTTGATAAAAAAATTTGGAAAAAGTTATAAGACTTAGAGGAAGCCTTTACGAATAAAAACTATCCTTAATTCCTTCAAAATATAAGGGTAAGGCCTTGAATAATTTTGAAAATCATCTAAGGCTATTTCTAATGATTGGATTTTGGATTTTGGTGTGACTCATCACATGAATTCATCCAGGGAGTCATTTTCCACTTTGTGTTCTACTTCTACATCTTGAATTGAGGTTGGGTATTCTTCTTACATTTAAGGAAAAATGTGACATATAGGTTTATGGTGGATGCATTAAGAATGTGCTTTATGTTCCAAAAATTTCCACTAGTTTGCTCTCTATGTACCAAATTTGTTATTCTGGAGAAGGCAAATTGGTGTTGTTTACACCTCAAGGATCTGATATTAGAGATTTAAGTGACCCTTAGTCTATTATTGCACAAGGATTTATTGACCACAGATCGCATATTTTTCACTTTGAGGGTTTTTATTCTTCACATGGAGGTACTTGTTTGGTGGCTCATGCAGTTTTAGAAAGCTAGATTTGGAATGAGATATTTGGCCATATCAATTATAGATATTTGAAGGATTTAAGCACTCATGATATGGTAATTGGATTACCTAAGGTCTCCTATATTAATGGAATTTTTCTAGGTTGTGTACTTGAAAAACAACATCAAAATCCTTTTCCCAAAGGTATGTCCAAGAGAGCTTCTTCCCATATTGAATTGGTGTACAGTGACTTGATGGTTTTTCCCACTCATTTTTTGGAAGCTAAGTATGCACTCACCTTTATTGATGATTTATTAAGGAGAATTTGGGTATATTTTCTCAAGTTCAAGAGTGAATTTTTTTCCACATTCAAAGTCTTTAAGTCTTTTTTTGAGAATCAATCTTCAAGTTGCATCAAGAAGTTTCGTACAGATAATGGAGGGGAGTATTTTAGCAGGGATTTTTTAGATTTTTTGACCCTTAATGGGATTCTAAATCAACACTTTATCCCACATACACCACAATAGAATGGTGTAGATATGAGGAAAATATAACACTCAAGGAGATGGTATATTGTATATGCACTCATGGGATTTACCTCCCAATTTTTGGGTCGAGGTAGTCAATTGTGCAAATTACATTAAAAATCACACACACATCAATATCTTGAGTAGATGAATCTAGAGGAGGCTTGGATAGGGACTGTTGGCATTTTTGCCACATTTATTTGATTGTTGTTTATTCATGCATAAGTTGTTGAAATTCTAACTCCTCTACAGGTTTTGATGCAAAAAAATGCCTAAGTCACGAAATCGCGACAAAAAATAGCATGGAGAGCCAAAGTTGAAAACCGTCATGATATCGTGACATGTCACGTTATCGCGGGTCAGATGAGGAGAGAGAAAACAAACGCAAAGTCGTAGCTATTTTGTGCATTGTCACATTTTTGCGACGTGTCGCAAAATTGCGGTCAGCACAGTCAACGGCAACAGGGGGCAAAACCGTCAGGATATCGCGACGTGTTAGATTTTCGCGGTCAAAATGGTCAACGGAGGCTGAGCGACAAAGTTGTAGCGAAATCGCGACAAAACCAAGCCAAGGACGATGATAATCAAATTCGTCGCAATTTCACGACGGAATAACGAGCAAGGCACATAAGGCAAAAGACGTCGTGAAATCGCGACGCGTCGCGTTTTCACGACGTGGGTGGACAGAAAAGCTTAAGACGTAAATACGTCATGATTTCATGACATTTGTGGGATGAAGCCAAGCAAAGCGAAGGATGTAGCGAAATCGCTACATGTTGTGTGGTCACGGTTTAGGTGGATGAAAAGGTTGAAGGCACAAAGACGTCACGAAATCACGACGGGAAGTGGGAACAGTGGAGAATGCAAGCAATGGTAGCGATTTCACGACATTGTTGAGGCTAAGGGCAAGAAAGAAGTTGGCGTTGCGATTTCACGACATTCATGAATAGCAGCAAGAAATGGTAGCAATTTCGTGACACATTGTTGAAGAAAGACTAAGTGCAGAGAATTGTAGCGAAATCGCGTAGTGTTCCATTTTCATGGTTAACGAACAACAAAGTCTAAGAAAATAGAACTTGTAGCAAAATCATGACATGGTGGAAGTTGAAGAAACACAGAGGCAAGAGTGTCGCATTTTCATGAGTTAGAAGTAGGACCGTACAGCGTGCGTAAAAACCGTAGCAAAATCGTGACATGTCAGATTTTCACGATGTAAAAGCCAAGACTGAGCAGTGGGAAGATAGTGTAGCAAAATCGTGCAATGTCATGTTTTCACGATTTGATGCAGCAAAGAGAATAGAGAGATGAAAGATGTAGTGAAATCGCACAGTGTTGCATTTTCGTGAAAACAAAGCAGAGAAAGAGCATAATTGTACGGACGTCGCGAAATCACACAGCGTCGCGTTTTCGCGGTTCAAGGTTGCGAAGGAGATATGGAAGCCGAATACATCGTGATTTTCGTGACATGGTTGATTTTTGTGGTCCGGAGGTAAGAGAAGCGTATGGAGCAGAAAGACGTCACGATTTCGCGACATGTCACGTTTTCGTGACCTGTTACAGTTTCATGCCAGAAAGCGGTTCAAACGGTCCGATGCAGTTTTGTGATTTTCGATGATTCAAAGCACTCCAAAATTAAATGTGTTGCTACTTTCCGATGCGGTCAAGGTAGAAGAACATGCCCAAGCTACCAGAATTGAAGATTTCCATTATTCGAAGCTGTTGTTCATGATTTTTCTAACGGTTTCAAGCATATTTTCAAGAACAACAATTTAATGAAGACGATCGACTCCTCCTTATGGCATTTAATTTCTGGTTTCTCCGAGGCTGTTTAAGGATATCATCTCCTTGTTTCCATTGTATAATTTGTAGATCTCGAGGAGGTCCGTTTCATATTTTTAATGCTGCAAAGAGGCAAGACCTCTATATAAATCAATGTAAATCTCAAGAACAAGTATCGGGAGTTTGAGAGAAACTTTTGCTGAAAGCTTGAAGTTCATTGCATGAATGAAAGATAATTGGCCTCTGATTTTGCAAGCAGCTGTTGTGTGATTTTTCTTTCTGTTATTTACATTCCTAATATAACACTCATATTCCTTATTTGCTGCTTCATTTGAATTTTGAATGTTGAGTTTGAATATTGCTTGTGAGGGAGTGAGTTCTGGAATGTGATCTTGGAGGGATTTTCTGTGCAAGGTTGTAAGAGAATTAAGTTGATATCTTATGTTATATGTTGTTGTTGTACTTAAAGTGATCTGTTGTTATTCTTTCCTGATCTAAAAAATTTGGCCTACGGCTATATTTCCCATCTCTTTCCATGTATTTCCTATTTTTTCTGCATATTTGTAATTCCTTTCCAGCAACTCTAATCTAAAATCAAACTTAGAAATAGTAAGGGAACCAGCCCACTCTGGAGATTGGTCTGGGAGACATTTCTTTCTCCCAACCTTTCAATGTTGGCCGGGTCTAGGGTGCTTAGTTTTAGAAAATCCTTTCCTGTGGCAGATTCGTGACCAACAGTTTTTGGCACGCCCGGTGGGACAGACTTCTTCTGTCTCAGAAAGATCCCATAGTGTTGAAGGTTTAATGTTCACCTTCATGCCATAAAGTTAGAACATTTGGTGACTCTGCAGTACTCAAAAATCTCTGAACGTGGATGTAGTGAAAGCTATACTTCATGATCACGAGATCACAGTCTAAAAAAGTTGGAGATCTTGTCGAGTTTTTTGAACTTGACAACACAAGAAGTGGTGAGCATTCTAGGTTGGTTTCCCCATCGCTTGCATCATCTCGCCATATCCACACAAATCCTTGGTATTGTTACTAGTTTTCCATCTTCTCAGTTACATACACTAGTTCCAATGGCCCAGTATCCTCCACCTAGGCAGTTTTCAGCATGGAACAGCTCAGGGGCCTTGAATCTGTAGGCTCAAAATCCAGTTCCCTAGGCTGCCTTGAAGGCATTGCCAACTTATGATGGTACGAGAAAGACTGCATACGAACATATTCATGATGTAGCTTCTCTGGCAGCCATTCATGATATAACAGATGAAGATGTAATGGTGAAGTTACTAGTGTTATCCTTGAGAGGAAAATTGTTGTACTGGTATAGATCTCTGCAACCAGGCACTATTGCATCCTGGGATCAGCTAGGAGAACTGTTAGTTAAGAATTTTCATGAACAGGCTGACCCATTTTCATTGTTGCACCAGTTTAATGCAATCCAGAGGCACCCATAGGAGGCAATAGCAGATTTTAATGTTCGCTTCACTAGGAGCTGGCAGCGAGTGCCTGAAGGACTTTGCCCTACCCCTGAGCAAGCTACGTTTTACTACCTCTGAGCGTTCAATACAGATATTGGCTTGGCGATCAGGCAATCCAATGTGATGACTTTCTCGAAACTATTCGAGCAAGCACAGAAGGCGGAGGCAGACTTGATTGCAATCGACAGGCTTCCTCCAAAGGTAGCAATGCCCATTTTACCTGATATTCCACAACATTTATATCCTAGTTCTTTTTCGCAATCTATGTCTTCTATGTACCCTGTCCCATCATGGAATTCCAGTGCACCTCAAATTGCACCTATCCCAGCTCCTCAGCTGTCTACTTCAACAAATCTCGTAGCTGCCCGCACCCAACATTTTGCCATTCCCTACTTCCACCTCATTCCCAGCATTACCGGCACCACCAAGCACCCTTGCCCTTACCAGCACCTCCTGCACCTGTAAACCTTGATCCTTATACAACACTCTTGCAAGAGGTAAAATCTGCCAATTCTGCAATAAGAGCAATGGGTAATAAGATCACGCTTATTGAAAGGAAGCAAGCTGAGCGAGATTTCCAGCCTAGGAGATTTCAACCCCCGCCTATTACTAGAGAACAAGCTGCTTCAACAAGCAAAGCACCCGAGAAGAACCTGACTATTTTGGCAAATGAAGATGCAGTCCTTGCTGAAAGAACATATTGGTGTTCGACATGCAATGATCCCCATGGAGAAGACACCTGCATGGTCCATCTGAATTATGTGTAGACATTGGCTGCTAGTTCTTCAGGAGGGCAAGTCAATATGATCTCTGAGGCAGGCCATAGCTTGATGCTTCCATCTGAAGAGCAAGTTTCAGTTCTCACAAGGACTGGAAAGAAGTCTGTTACAGTAGATCCTGCTGAGTTAGAACCATTAAAAGTGCCAGCTGATTTGAAGAAGCCAGTGAAAGCTCCTATGCCAGTTTCAAAGCCTGATGTGCCTATTTTGCCAAAAGATCCTATTTCCCATAGAGTTCAAGAAAAGGCTGCAACTGCACAGGCAAGATCAGAAGTAGAGGAGCAAGCTAGAGAAAAGTTGAAGTATCCTTCATTGACGAAGAGGCTAAGAGTGGAAGCCACTCAGCAGTATCAGAGCAGATATGAACATCCTGTTGAAAAGAAGGAATCTACTGTGGTTGCATACAACATTGTTGAAGAACTGAAGAAGACCCCAGCTAAGGTTAGTCTTTACGATGCATTGCAGTTGCCTGGGCAGGTAGATTTATTGCAAGAATCTTTAAAATCTATGAAGGATAGTGAAAAGGGTCCTACCCAGACAATTTATGCTCAAGCCTTAACCACTTCTATCACTGGTAAAAATAGACCACCCCCATTTTATCTATCACTGCAAATAGAGGGTTGGATCGTGCATAACTGCATGATCGACTCTGGAGCTGCTACAACTATCATGCCAAAGGCAGTTTGTGAAGTTATGGGTATGGAATACACACGAAGTAGCCCTGGATTTTTGTAGTTAGATGGCACTCCTATGAAAACGGTGGGTGTAATCAAGGATGTCCCGATTGTTTTGCATACTATGCCTCAGATTACAGTCATTCAAGAGATTGTTGTGGTAGATTTAGAACCCTATTTTAGTATGTGCTTATCCAGAGAGTTTATTGCAAAGTTGGGAGGTTACCTTGCACTGGATTATTCCCACTTGGAGATCCCTTTCAAAGGTAAAATACTTAGGATCTAGAATGAAAAACCTTCCTCTTTTCACATTGAGAAGTTGGATGAAGCAGAAAAAACTATGCAGTCTGTTAACATGCTAACCGAAGAGTTAGAGGATTCTGATTTGATGAATGAGGTTTTAGGTGAGCTCCAGTTGGACGATCAGTTTTCCATGCTTGATTTCAATGCTATGCTGGAAACCGAAATCGGTTGTTATTCCATCACAAGACCCGAGGGTGGCACAAGGCAGGTATTTCCTAACCAAGATGATCAGAGCTCTGTTACAGATCAACTATGGAAGTTATATTTCGATGGGGCAAGATGCAAAAATGGTGCAGGAGCAGGTATTGTTTTGATTTCTCCTTCTGGTTTACAAAGAACATATTCATACCGTCTTACTTGGAATTGTACTAACAATGCTGCCGAGTACGAAGCATTATGCTTAGGCTTGAAAAAGGCAAGAAAGTTGGGAATCGAACAACTACAGATTTTTGGTGATTCTGAGCTTATTGTAAACCAAGTAACAAACAGGTGTATTTCTAAGCAGCATTATCTCAAAGCATACCACAACCAAGTTTGGGACCTGTTTGAGTTTTTCACAGCTCTAAAAATTCAAGCCATTTCTCGAGAGCTGAATAAGCATGCAGATCTTCTAGCATCTCTTGGAGCCAATTTTTCTCCTATTGAGCAAGTAGTGAAGAAACCAAAGACAGTAAGGATGGTGTACAGGCCGAGTGTCCCAGACAAGGATACTTTCTGGCAAGTCTTCGAGGATGATGAGAAAATTGTTAACTTTTTGATTCAAGAAGCTGCCACTATCAAAGGGAGAACCTTGGAGCACGAAGAAGCTGAAGGTCTAATTCAGTTACGAAATAATCACATTCCGAAGGGTCTTATAACTCTAGAAAGTTTGTTTGATCAGAATGATCGGTCCAAGAAACATCGGATTGAGATTGATAAAAAAGAGTACATGGAGTTGCAGTTGGAACCCAATAAGGTCATTAAGATTGGAACTGATTCTACTCCTGATGAACTGCAAGAAATCAGGCAACTGTGTCAAGAATTTTTTGATATTGTGGCTTGGAGTTATGAAGATCTGAAAGGATATGATAAACAGATTGTTCAGCATACTATTGAGTTGGAAGAAGGAGTCAGACCCTTCAGGCAAAAGCAGCGACCAGTAAATCCAAATATTGAGACTCTTATGAGGGCCGAGCTTGTGAAAATGTTGCAAGCCAAAATTATATACCCGGTTAAGCACTCGACTTGGGTTGCTAATCTGGTTCCAGTTCAAAAGAAAAATGGAGACATATGACTGTGTGTAGATTTTCAGAATCTAAATCGTGCATCTCTGAAAGATCATTATCCCTTGCCTCGCATTGATCAGATACTGCATGTTGTTGCTGGGGCTCAGCGTTTTTCACTGTTGGATGGATTCTCTGGATATAACCAGATTTGGGTTAGGGATGAGGACCAGTACAAGACAACATTTACAACTAAGTGGGGCACTTTTGCTTATCAGCGAATGCCTTTTGGACTATCAAATGCTGGGGCCACATTCCAGAGAGCCATGGACATTGCATTTGAGGAGTTTTTGAACAAGATTATTGTTATTTATCTTGATGATATGACTGTCTTTTCACATAAACGGGAAGATCACTGTTCTCATCTAAGGCAAATATTTGGAAAATGTAGAGAGTTTGGTATTTCCATTAATCCAAAGAAGTCGGTTTTTGCAGTGAAGGAAGGTAAACTCTTGGGGCATGTTATTTTAGAAGATGGTTTGGCAATAGATCCAGCTTGAGTTGAAGCATTGAAGAAACTATCACTCCCTGCCAATAAAAAGGAGCTGCAGTATTTCTTTGGACAGATTAATTTTATCAGGAAGTTCATTTCTGATTTTGCCCAGGTTGTTAAACCTATGACTGAGTTGTTGAAGAAGGATGCAGACTTTAAATGGACAACTCAAAGGAAAGAGGCATTCCAGGAAATTAAGGATAGAATAGCGCAGGCTCCTGTACTAATTAATCCTGATTATTCAAAAGATTTCATTCTGTATGCAGTTGGGGAAGATGAAAGCTATGCCACAGTACTCACATAGAAAGGAGACGATGGGAATGAAAGGCCCATTGCTTTCCTTAGTCAGGTTATTTTACCTCATGAGGCAAAGTATAATTTCATTGAAAAATAGGTGTATGCTGTCATGAAGTCTCTTAAAAAATTCAAGCACTTCATATCTCAGAGTAGAACAGTTGTCTATGTTATACATCCTGATGTAAGAAATTTCATCATTCAAGGTGAGATGGGTGATAAACGCGTTGGTTGGGTCACCAAGATCCAAGAATTTGATGTTGAGATTCATCCGACCAAGCTAGTGCGTGGTAAGGCTTTATGCCAACACTTAGCAAAGATGGCAGCATCTGGTATAGTTGAATATCAAGCAGATGATCTTGCTAGTGATGACAATCTGATGAACCTCTTAGTTCAAGAACAATATTGGGCAGATGACCTCGTTACCTATTTCACAACTGGTAAATGCCCTTCACAGTTGAATGCCTCACAACGGAGAAGATTTCGTCTGCAAGCTCTTAGGTATGTTTTACTGCCAGAAGGATTGTTTTTTAAGAATATTGATGGCGTTCTTTTAAGGTGTGTCAAGGAATCAGAGAAGGCTAGACTCCTGGAGGAGTTTCATTCTGGCATATCAAGAGGACACTATGCAGGTAGACCGATGGCTTTAAAAATAATTTGAGCTGGTTACTATTGGCCAACCTTGTTCACAGATGCTTTCAGGATTGCCCAAGCATGTGACAAATGTCAGAGGTATACAGGAAGAGTTAGGAATGCATCACTGCCTTTGCATCCAATTCAGGTTGAAGCACCTTTTCAGCAGTGGGGGTTGGACTTTATTGGGATTATTGATCCGAATTCTTTAGCTGGACACAAGTATATTTTGATAGCTACAAATTATTTTATGAGGTGGTCTGAAGCTATTCCAACCAAGGTCACGAATCAAGGAGTGGTGATTTCTTTCATTGAAGGACTAATTACACGCTTTGGCATTCCTGATGCTATTATTACAGATAATGGGACTCCATTTATTGGAGCTGAGTTAGCTGAATTTGCAAACAAGTATGGTGTTTTCCTGAAAACATCCTCTAACTATTATCCTCAGGGAAATGGCTTGGCAGAGTCCACAAATAAAAATTTGCTCCGAATTTTAAAGAGGTCTTTGGGGGATAACAAGAGATCATGGCACCTTCTACTGAATCAAGCTTTATGGGCAGATAGGATTTCAATCAAGAAGTCTATCAAGACTTCACCATACGCCCTGGTATATGGAAAAGAGGCAAGGTTGCCTGTTCATCTAGAGTTGCCAGTATTGCAGCAGTTGCAAGAATTTCAGGATGATGAAACAGATATAGATTCCTTGGATATGCGGTTGGCTCAGTTGTTACAGTTGGAAGAGCAATGTTCTTTGGCCTATGAGGAGTTTGCTAAGCACACACAGGTTATTTCAAAGTGGTTCCATAAAAATTCTGTAGATCGTCCACTTAAGGTGGGTGATTTGGTCCTGAAATGGAATGAAAACAAAGCCAAGCCTGGGAATCACAAGAAGTTTGATGCTCTGTGGGAGGGTCCCTTCCGCATTTTTAGTGCTGGTGCAGCAAATTCGTTTCATCTAGAAGATTTGGATGGCAGCCCACTTCCTATTTCAGTGAACGACTTTCATCTGAAAGCCTACACTTCATGAACTGACAGTCCAGTATCACCTTGTATATAGCAAAACACAAAACAAAAAAAAAGAAAAAAAGAAAAAAGAAAAAAAAGAGTATTGTTTTCATTTGTCCACTTCGGCTCTTTTTGCATGCGAGCCCGTAGGTACGTGTTTCTTTCTTTTTTCTTCTTCTTTCCCAGCAGTTAGTGGCTTCCTATCAATTTCTTCCTTCCCCTTCCTTTTTCTTCCCTTCCCTTCTTTATTCCCTTCTTCTCCTACTCCTTTTCTTCTACAGTAAAAAAGCCACTGTTGTTGTTTCTTTTCCCCTTTTCTACTATTCTCGGTTCTTCTTTTCCTTTTCTTCTAACTACATTGTTGTTTTACGCATTTATCTACAGTTCATTTCCCCATTCCATTCTCATTCCACAGTCTACACATTCACTGATCACCATTCTATTTATTCCATTCACTTCCATTTTTCTTTCATAGCAGCTGGTAGCACAGAAGCACTCTGTTACTGTCTACCACATCACTTTTTCCCATTCCATTATTCCATCATTTCATCATTTCCATTCCATGATCAGTTCAGCTAAATACCGATTCTTTGAGTTTCATTCATTCAACAAAAGTTGTTGCAGCAGTCCATCGAGATGAACCCCAGCAACCAGCTTTCTGTTCTAAGTTTTCATGACTCTGTTGCCCAATGGATTTAGGCCTGGGATTCATGCATACAGTAGAACTATATACCCCGTGAGTTTCCAAGAATGTTGGCATTTTTGCCACATTTATTTGATTGTTGTTTATTCATGCATAAGCTGTTGAAATTCTAACTCCTCTACAGGTTTTGATGCAAAAAATGCCTAAGTCCAAAGACTATCACGAAATCGCGACAAAAAATAGCATGGAGAGCCAAAGTTGAAAACCGTCGTGATATCGTGACATGTCACGTTATCGTGGGTCGGATGAGGAGAGAGAAAACAAACGCAAAGTCATAGCGATTTCGTGCATTGTCGCATTTTTGTGACGTGTCGCAAAATCGCGGTCAGCGCAGTCAACGGTAGCAGGGGGCAAAACCGTCACGATATCGCGACGTGTTAGATTTTCATGGTCAAAATGGTCAACGGAGGCTGAGCGACAAAGTTGTAGTGAAATCACGACAAAACCAAGCCAAGGACGATGATAATCAAATTCATCATGATTTCGCGACGGAATAACGAGCAAGGCACATAAGGCAAAAGACGTCGCGAAATCGTGACGCATCGCGTTTTCACGGCGTGGGTGGACAGAAAAGCTTAAGGCGTAAATACGTTGCAATTTCGTGACATTTGTGGGATGAAGCCAAGCAAAGCGAAGGATGTAGCAAAATCGCTACGTGTTGTGTGGTCGCGGTTCAGGTGGATGAAAAGGTTGAAGGCACGAAGACGTCACGAAATCATGACAGGAAGTGGGAACAGTGGAGAATGCAAGCAATGGTAGCGATTTCACGACATTGTTGAGGCTAAGGGCAAGAAAGAAGTTGGCATCGCGATTTCACGACATTCATGAAGATAATGGCTAGCAGCAAGAAATGGTAGTGATTTCATGACACATTGTTGAAGAAAGACTAAGTGCAGAGAATTGTAGCAAAATCGTGCAGTGTTCCATTTTCGCGGTTAACGAACAACAAAGTCCAAGGAAATAGAACTTGTAGCGAAATCGTGACATGGTGGAAGTTGAAGAAACACAGAGGCAAGAGTGTCGCATTTTCATGAGCTTAAGTAGGACCATATAGCGTGCGTAAAAATCGTAGCAAAATCGTGACATGTCAAATTTTCGCGATGTAAAAGCCAAGACTAAGCAGTGGGAAGATAGTGTAGCGAAATCGCGCAATGTCATGTTTTCGCGATTTGATGCAGTGAAGAGAACAGAGAGATGAAATATGTAGCGAAATCGCGTAGTGTTGCATTTTCATGGAAACAAAGCAGAGAAAGAGCATAATTGTATGGACGTCACGAAATCATGCAGCGTCGCATTTTTGCGGTTCAAGGTTGCGAAGGAGATATGGAAGCCGAATACGTCGTATTTTCGTGACATGGTTGATTTTTGCGGTCTAGAGGTAAGAGAAGCGTACGGAGTAGAAAGACGTCGCGATTTCATGACATGTCACGTTTTCGCGACCTGTTACAGTTTCATGCCAGAAAGCAGTTTGAACGGTCCGATGCAGTTTTGTGATTTTCGATGATTCAAAGTGCTCCAGAATTAAATGTGTTGCTGCTTTCTGATGTGGTCAAGGTAGAAGAACGCGCCCAAGCTACCAGAATTGAAGATTTCCATTATTTGAAGCTGTTGTTCATGATTTTTCTAACGGTTTCAAGCATATTTTCAAGAACAACAATTTAATGAAGACGACCGACTCCTCCTTATGGCATTTAATTTTTGGTTTCTTCGAGGCTATTTAAGGATATCATCTCCTTGTTTCCATTGCATAATTTGTAGATCTCGAGGAGGTCTGTTTCATATTTTTAATGCTACAAAGAGGCAAGACCTCTATATAAATCAATGTAAATCTCAAGAACAAGTATCGGGAGTTTGAGAGAAACTTTTGCTAAAAGCTTGAAGTTCATTGCATGAATGAAGGATAATTGGCCTCTGATTTTGCAAGCAGCTGTTTGTGTGATTTTTCTTTTTGTTATTTACATTCCTAATATAACACTCATATTCCTTATTTGCTGCTTCATTTGAATTCTGAATGTTGAGTTTGAATATTGCTTGTGAGGGAGTGAGTTCTGGAATGTGATCTTGGAGGGATTTTCTGTGCAAGGTTGTAAGAGAATTAAGTTGATATCTTATGTTATATGTTGTTGCTGTACTTAAAGTGATCTGCTGTTATTCTTTCCTGATCTAACAAATTCGGCCTACGACTATATTTCCCATCTCTTTCCATGTATTTCCTATTTTTCTTTGCATATTTGTAATTCCTTTCCAGCAACTCTAATATAAAATCAAACTTAGAAATAGTAAGGGAACCAGCCCACTCTGGAGATTGGTCTGGGAGACATTTCTTTCTCCCAGACTTTCAATGTTGGCCGGGTCTAGGGTGCTTAGTTTTAGAAAATCCTTTCCTGTGGCAGATTTGTGACCAACAGGGACCAAGCCTGATGTTTCTTCTTTTTGAGTTTTTGGAAGTCAAGCATGGGCTCATGTTATGAAGAAGAAAAGGATAACTTTGGATAAAGAGTAAGCCACTCTTTTTTTTTGGCTATTATGAGGATATGAGGGCTTATAAATTACTGGATCCAGATACACATGAAGTTATTTTTTAAAATCATGTCCAGTTTGATGAGAATTATTCTCCAACTAAGACCACTCTTTCTACTCATTCTTCTTCTCCATACTCAACTACTTTTCATTTTCAAGATGGTTGTTTTGATGATGATAATAGTGAGGATGAGGAAATTATTGAGATATTTGTAGAGATTACTATACATGCTACCCCCATGCCTAGATGGGTTTGGACTACAATTGAGGAGGCAACACCTTTCATTGAAGATATCCCACCTTCAAGACATACTTCTACTTCCAAAATGGGTCTTATTTGTTAGGATATTTTTGTTGATCCATAGTGGTTTTATGAGGCCCATGGTGTTCGGGAGTGGGATGATGCTATGGATGATGAGTATTCTTCCTTAATGAAGAATCATATTTAGGATTTGGTTCCCCTTAAAAAAGGAAGAAAAATGGTGAGATGCAAATGGGTGTATTGCACCAAATATGCAGTAGATGGATACATTCATAGGTACAAGGATTGACTTGTGGTGAAGGGGTTTTTGTAGGTTGAGCAAGTTGATTACTCTAAGACGTTTACACCTATTTCCTAGATGAATTATTTCATATTGTACTCTCTATGGATGCATCAAATGGTTGGTTAGTTTACCATATGGATGTGAAGAGTGCATTCTTGCATGGATATTTGCAAGAAGATATTTATATGGATAAACCTCCATGATTTTCCTATATTATTCATTGGTGTGCATATTATGAAGATCACTTTATGGATTCAAACAAACCCCTAGGACTTGGTATGAAAAGATGAATTATTTTCTTCTATTTTTTGGATTTTTGAGATGCCATTTTGATCCTAAAGTTTACACTTTGAGAGATGGATAGGACATCATCATCATTGTCATATATGTTGATGATATATTGGTCATAGGTAATTCTAGTTCATGCATCTAGGTTGTGCAGTGCTCTCTTTCCAAGTGTTTTAAGATGGCAGATCTTGGACTTCTACAATTTTTCCTTGGGTTTTAGATTTCATAGTCAAATTTAGGGATATTTATTTGTGAGTAGAAGTACACATTGGATTTTATTCAATAATTTGGAATGGCTGACTACAATCCATATCTACTCCTTTTTAGTTAGGTGTTATTTTGAGTTCCACATGTTCTACTCCTAAAATTGATGCCACCATTTATAGACAATTGCTTGGAATTTTTAATTACTTAACTCACAATTGTCCTGACATATCATTTGTAGTTGGTTTGGTCTCCTAGTTTTGTACATGATCCACATGACAGTCATTGGCATGATACCAAGCAAATATTTTGGTATCTTCAAGGGAGTTCACATTTTGAAATTCACTTTTCTATTGGGGAATTATAGTTGACTGGGTATATAGATTTGGATTGGGTAGGTTATATTGATACTTAGCAGTCTACTTCTAGTTATATATTCTACCTTGGTTCTTCACCTATTGCTTGGGCATGAAAAAAGTAAACAACTATTACTCTTTCATTGAAAGAGGTAGAATATAAAGCAATAGTATTGGCTAGTTAGGATATTCTTTGGATTCAACAATTTTTGATAGAGCTTGGCTTCTCACATGATTAGTACAAAACTTCACTTTGGTGTGACAACCAAAGTACCATACATATTTCTCACAATCCTGTTAAGAGTGAGAGGACCAAGCATATTGAGATTCATATGCACTTTATTTAGAAACTTATCCAAGATGAAGTGATCAACTTGGACTACATTCCCACTTAGCATAAGATTATCAACATCTTCACTAAATCCTTCACATATCCTTATTTTAATTTATTTTGAGAGATTATTTGGGTGGAGGAAGATGTCCTTGGGGGGTTTGGATGAGGCCACCTTCCTTTCTATTGTTGCCATTGCACAACTAACCCTAAATTTGGGGACCCACCTTTAAAATTCTGATTTTTGGTACTTTTTGTTGTATTTGAGTGATAATTTTGATAGGTGTGCTTATAGATCAGTGTATCTTGTTTAATTTCATTTGAGAGATCTTATATTTTGGATAGATTCATAATACTTAATTTTTTTGTTAATTTTAGTGTTTGGTTAGTTTTATATTATGTTTTTTTCATAGTTTTGTTGTTAATATTTTAATTTTAATCATTTTAAACCTTTTCCTTATAAATAAAAATAAAAATAAAAGTAAAAATATATATATATAGCTTATATACATACATATATCTTATATATATATTATATATATTAAAAAAAAAAAAAATAATAATAAAATGTTGATTTAATTACCCAGGTGTTGTAGGTGAGTTGGAGAGGAGAGGGCAATCCTCCAAGGGAGGTCCTAGGTTTGAATCTCCACCCTACCAAAAAGCTGAATTGGGTACCCAAAATCCAATTGATAATGTTGGTGCGGGAAGGGCTGGGTGCGACTCCGGGTGACTTTGACTGTGTATAACCCCCTGTTCATGGTCTCTCAAACCAAGGCAGCCCCACAAGGGGTTTTTCGCTTTAAAAAAAAATGTTGATTTAATTTTAGGTTTGGTATTTATCTTTTAGTTTTAATTTTTGGTTTCGTCTTATTTAGTTCAAATTTATTTATTTTAAAGGGTTAATTAGGTTTAATTTTATTCATATAGTTGAGGTTATTTTATGGTAAATTTAATTGAATCATTTTGATAGTGATCATTTCATTTTGTCTATATTTCAGGATGTGAAGACAGAACGGGTGGACATAGCCGATGATGTGGACCTAGTAGTGGCTACACGATCTCCAAAGCTGATGTGGCACAACATAGATGGCCACCTAACTATAACCTTGGATACTGATAAAGACATATGGAAAAAATAGGGTACTAGGGAATGGCACATGATGATTGACGTGGATAGGATGTAAGCTATGCATGAGCTGAAACACCACTGACTAAGAAAAAACCACATGGACCTTATTGGATGACTCAAAATTGCATGGATGATAGGATAAAATAAGGTGAATCTACTACCAACATCAACATGACTCCCAAGAACACAATAGATGAAGTCAACGTGGTGATAATGGTAATGACATGCTGATCACATGGAAGACCGTGGTACATGGTAGACAAGAGATAACCACTATGAGGTGGTCACATACTAGTATATAACTTATCTAATTTATACCATAATATTTTACCTAGTGCTTTGAGTGTGGGATAAAAGGTGGAATAACTTACAAGATGGGTATTATTCAAACTATCACCTATTGTGAACCAACTGAGATTGTTTTAGGTGACAGATTGCACTGGAACACACTACAAATGCAGAGTGGTAGGTCTTCAAAATATGTGAAGAGATATGGGAAGATTATACATTTGGAGAGAAAATGACTAGGTGATTTAGACTGGTAGTTTATGTATCTCACAAACTAGAGATGGTAGGGTGTCACTGATCAAATAATGTGTGTACCAAGCATAAAATAAAACTATTGTCACAACAAGTTATGGGTAATTATCAAATGCAACTGACAGGGAGTATTCCCATCATTCGATATTATGACTACGAAGATGAATGTATATGGTAACCAGGATCAAGGATATCATGGCAAGTAACATATATTACATTAAAGTCATTTGTAATCATCAAAAATAAGGGCTATTGGACATGGTTGTGTTAACATTTAGGCTGACCATCAAGACTTATATGTGTTTAAAATTAGTGAGAGGAGGTATTTTAGAACCCAGGAGCGAAACATAATATGCTATGCTACCTATTAAGAAGGGTGTATAATGATAAAATATGGTATTTTATGACTACAAGAGAAACCCATAAATATTGTTTTGAATTACAAAGGACTATGGGATGCTTTGGGAAATGTTGTCTGCTAGTATTGATAAAGGGTTCTTCCATAACACGATGACAGGTTTAGCCAGAGGTAATAGTCATATGTTTCAATGGTCTATTCTAAAGAGGGATAAATATGGCCATGTTAGTATTTGTGGTATTTGAAAATGCACATGTCATCACTCAACATCATGAGGATAATTGTCAAGACAAATTTATTTATTGAAGGAAGTTGTGGTTCGTGGACATTATCACAGTATCATACAAAAAATACAATCAAGGTGACGTTGGTTTCAACAAAACTATTATGGAAATATCTGTAAGTTGGCTAGTTGTAGGTTCATGTGGATGTGATCGAGGGTGTTGTCTACCTCCTTTGTCTATGGTGGTTTGATGAAAAGGTAACACAATGGTAATTTCATGGGGGTTTCACAATAAAATAATTAACAACATAGGATCATTCAACATGAGCCAAAAA
This sequence comes from Wollemia nobilis, assembly GCA_028583015.1. Classification (NCBI taxonomy): domain Eukaryota; kingdom Viridiplantae; phylum Streptophyta; class Pinopsida; order Araucariales; family Araucariaceae; genus Wollemia; species Wollemia nobilis. The sequence continues at coordinate 220,869 of JAQPPZ010005063.1, forward strand.
TATGGAGGCTAGATTTCAAATAAGACACATATATCAAATAAATGAAGGACATGTGGGATTCTGACCATATTATAAAATCCATGTATCCCTTCGTGGGGTAAAATCATATTTTTCTAATGCACATGAAACTTATGGTTGACACGTTAGGTATTATGAATATTGGAAAAGCATTACGAAAAGAAACACAGGTTCATATTGAGAAGTGTTACAAATATGAAAGTTATCCAGAGCGTAAGATTCTCCAAAATAGAAATTGATGGAGAGCAAAAATTTATCAATACCACTTTATGGAGATCCAAACTTGCTCAAACTAATTCTCATTCAAAAACTGGGAAAAGATCCCCTCACAAACCCTCATTCTGTGGCTATATAGCAAAAAAAACCCTAAAAACTAAAATGAGTCGGATGGGGCCCAAAATTGGGGTGCGCATCCCTCTTACAATAGACAAGCCAAAAATAAAATTTTCTAGTCCTAACTCTAAATACATTAGGAGATATTAACCTCCGAACAACTCAAAAAGCATAAAAAAGTAGGTAAGAAATTTTAAAACCTAATTTCGGGGCACTAGATGATGGAATTTGGCCTCGAAAACTGATTTTTTTGGACAAATAAGACTCTACGAAGTTGTATTTGTTTAGAACTCTCCCAACTAGCTCCCTATCAAATTTCACATCAATCGGAGCTACGGTTGAGAAGTTATGGCCCCGACAATTTCATTGGATGCTCCTGCATCGAAATAGAACAAATAATTTGAAAATAGAAAGTGAAAATGAACAGGTGGTGCATGGAGGAAGGAAACAAAAGGAATGGAAATAAAATAAATAGGTAGAAAGAAAATCAAGCATTGGGAATCCATATGAAGGGAAAGTTGGAAATGAAAAATGATCTACAATTTTAAATACACCATTGAAATAGAACACAAGGGCTGGATATTTTAGGGAAGCTAAGGTTGAAAAATTTTCGAAAGACAAGGATTTTATTTTTATTGTAAAATACAAACAATTTAAAAAACCTGCACTTTATAAGCATAATCAAAGGATATGTTCTCTGTATGTTTAAGTTAACTGATTATTTTTCCCCTTTCATGATTTAGGCTTATAGATGGTGTTCAATGCATTTTTATGATTGCACTATTGAATGCTTAAAACATGGAACTCATTTATTTCCTTAGAAGCTTGCACCTTGTTTATTTTAGATTGTGTAAATTCAACTTTGAATAAATTAGGTTACATGCAGAAAGTCTCACATCTATGATTTTATAGTATAGGACAACATTACACTAATATTTGTTTATCTTTCAACATATTCAACATTTTGATCCATACTCCAGATTTTTTTTTTAATTTTATAACCCTCCCCTTTTGCATTTTTTTAACTTCTTCAAACAAAATAAAAAAAAATTAAAATTCCAAAAAAATATGCATGAAGCCCTAGAATAAGCTTTAAAGTTTCATTTAAAGCAATTTTGATTTAAATTTTAAGCTTTCAAAATTACAAAAATTATTTAAAGTTATTTTTTTAAAATAAGATTATAATTTGAGATTTTACATAATTTCACATTTTGAAGGTAAATCAAACTTCAAGCTTTGCATGTTTTTGTAGACACTAAAATCACGTAAATCGGATAAGAATGCTAATGCATCACATGTGCCACTCTTATTGACATCATATGGCCCCATTGGGAAAACCTCTAGGGTAATATAGAGCTCCATAGCACTTTTGGGAAGTTCCCCAATAGTTTTGGGAGGTTTTGAAGCATATCCTTATGATAGTCCCACCAAGGGACGATCATAGATGGTGATCGTCCTACCTAGGGACGACCATCCAAAACTATCCCTGGGTAGAACGGTCCCTAAACATACACCCCATAAATCAAAGGGGTCAAGAAATGACAATCAATTACTATGATATTCTCCACCCAATCATCAAAAATTTATTGGAAGCCTATCATGGAGACCAAGAACTCCCAATTAGAGGTCCCAAATGGGCAACCTCTTCTACCCAATTGTGGCAAGGGTTTTGAGAAGTGGTGAAACTTGCCTTACATGAAAAGACTTTTCCCTTTGCCCTAGATGCCCTAATTGGGCTATAAAATGAGGTGTATTCACCCAATTTCAAAGGAGAATAGTTGAAGCATTTTGAAAATGAAGTGCTGCCCAATTCTACCCTCAATTTTGCCATTGATTTTACCCTCACATTTTCTTGAAACCCTCTTCATTCGAAGGTGCTTTCAGGGGCATCCCAAATACACTAAATCCATTCTAAAATTGATCATATTGGAGATCTATTTGACCCTATTTTTTGACAACACCTTAAGGATAGTTTTAGACTAGATCCCATTGAAATTGGTGATAAATTCCAAGCAGATTTGTAACCATCCCACTAGGGGATGGTTAGTAGTAGGTGGTTGCACCTGCTAGGTATGGTTAGCAAAAAATAGGGAATTTTGAGAAAATTCCACCATAGACCTATTAGGAATGTTTAGATTAGCCTTGTGGTCAATTTTGGTGATATTTGGAGCAGTTTTGATGGTCCATTTGGAGGTTTCATTGTTGCAGGTTTAGTTGTCCCTGTCAAGGATGACCACAGTTTTTGTTAACAATTTCCATTTATTTTATTCTTGGACCATTCCAAAATCATCTATATTGCATCATACTTGAATTCTAGATCAATTAGAGTAGTTTTTATTTGTGATAGATAAGTTTTTTATTACTAGATTAATTATTTTCTATGTTTTAAAGCTTTAAATATATAACACATATGATATTAACCCCTTTTCAATCCCTTATGTGTAGGTACATGATATTCTTGAAAAAAATGATATTCAATTAAACAATCAACATATTGACATATGTCAGAACTTGTTACCTATATGTGGGAGTCAATAAACAAAACTTAAGAAGGTGACTAAGATGCATACAACCCCGTTGCCTCATAAAATGATTCAACTACATTCACCTCATTGAAAGCATCAACATCATACCTGGACTCCAGTAGCTAAACCCATGTCAACCATTCTTCACAACTTGCAAGAAACAAAGGAAATTGTCTTTCCAGACATACCCCTGGTAAAACCACATAGGTCTAGATCTAGACGATACAGGGAGGATCATTCTTACCTCTATCACCAAATGAGATGGCATGATATAAGCAATTTTCATAATTTTAGACATGTGGTCCAAGATATTATTGATAGGGAAGTTGTATCCACAAGTGGGTCACTCATTTTACCCCATCCAGATAATGGTATTATCCAGAATTCCCTATCACAACAGATGGAGTCAATGTATATCACTCCTATCCAAGCCAATAATATTGCATCAAACATAGTACATACTAGGGGTATCCAAGGTGTCACACCTTCCCCACTATTCACATTACAATAAATAAAGCAAATTGAGGATCCCAAAGGCATCACACCTTCATCACTTCCTTTGATCACCATAAATGTTGGGGGTACACAAGGTGTTGCATTTTACTCTTAGAATAACAAAGTAATCAAAATTACAAAAATCCCCAAAGGCATCTATAAGCCCTTTGGTCACCATAAAATACCCCTAAGTGGTCTATGACCGTATAGGTCAACCTAAAATGCTCATAGGCAGTCTATGACCATCTAGGTCAAAAGAAAATTCTCCTAGGCAGTCTATGATTGTCTAGGTCAATCCAAAAAGCCCCAAAGGCATCTATAAACCCTTTGGTAACCATAAAATGCCCCTAGGTGATCTATGACCATCTAGGTCAACCTAAAATACCCCTAGGTGGTCTATGACCATTTAGGTCAAAATAAAATGCTCCTAGGCAATCTATGATTTTCTAGGTCAATATAAAAAGCCCAAAAGGTATCTATAAGACATTTGGTCATCATAAAATGCCCCTAGACGGTCTATGACCATCTAAGTCAACCTAAAATTCCCCTATGCAGTCTATGACCATATAGGTTAAAATAAAATGTTCCTCGACTATCTACGATCATCTAGGTCAATCCAAAAAGCCCCAAAGGCATCTATAAGCCCTTTGGTCACCATTAAATGCTCCTAGGTGGTCCATGACCATCTAGGTCAACCTAAAATATCCCTAGGTGGTCTATGACCATCTAGGTCAAAAGAAAATGTTCCTAGACTATCTACGATCATCTAGGTCAATCCAAAAAGCCCCAAAGGTGTCTATAAGCCCTTTGGTCACCATTAAATGATCCTAGGCAGTCCATGACCATCTAGGTCAACCCAAAATACCCCTAGGTGGTCTATGACCATATAGATAAAAATAAAACATTCCTAGACTATCTATAATTGTCTAGGTCAATCCAAAAAGCCCCAAAGGCATCTATAATCCATTTGGACACCCTAAAATGCTCATAGGTAGTTCATGACCATCTAAGTCAATCTAAAATGCCCCTAGGTGGTCTAATCTAGGTCAAAAGAAAATACTCCTAGACTATCTACGATCATCTAGGTCAATCCAAAAAGCCCCAAAGGTATCTATAAGCTCTTTGGTCCCCATAAAATATCCCTAGGAGGTCTATGACCATCTAGGTCAAACTAAAACATTCCTATGTAGTCTATGATTATCTAGGTCATCCCAAAAATGTCCCAAAGGCGTCTATACGCCCTTTGGTCACCTAAAAGCTCCAATGACATTCATTAAGCCCATTGGTCAACCTATATATACATATATCAAAAATTTCAATTTTTTTTATTAAAATCATCAAAATACCAAAATATTGCTTCATTGCACTTCATATAAATTTCATTAGGCATACTCATCATTGCATTATGTATCGTTCAAAATTTATCATACATGTCTAGCACCAGGTATGTATACTAGGCATTTGTTCAAGTCATTGTTATTATAAGGTAACTATTACCACCAGTTTACATTACATATACCATTTACATTTACACTTCATATTATATGTCCATTTCCCATCACTTAGCCACTATTGGTAAAATATAGTTAAGGTTTTTCAGTCACTCAACCATATCTAGTTTTCTTTTCATATTTTGTAGAAAGCTATCATAATTTTTTATAAGGTAGAATCCTACTTAGATTATGCCTTGTATACATAAAAATACCAACACATTTTCACAATAATAAATCCAAGTATAGCACAAGGAAATATGAAATTATAATGTGGTTTAGGTTGCTTTAAGCAAAAAATTTTATCTTGATCATCCCCCTGTGTGAATGGTTCAAAGATATTGAGAATTGGAAAAAGGACAAGTTCCTCCTTATCCAAAAATCCCTTGCCCTACACTGGGGAAAGTATCCAAAAGATAAAATTCAAACAATTATTATCATCACTTCAAAATATGCAAAAAGAAATAGTGATTGTTATCACTATAAAAAGCAAAAATTAATAGTGGTTCTCACCACTACTAAAATCCCTTGCTCAACAAAAAAAATGAGCAACTCCATTGAATACTTAAAAAATAAAATAAAAGAAGGGAGTCTTGAACTTGAATACCTAGAATTCTCAACATTAGAGAACCATAATGTGATCCTCATTACATGTTTGGTGGATAGCCTACTTGTCAATGGTAGTATCCTCCCGCATGACGATATGTCTGTCACATAAGAAACTTACTTAGGTATAGAACAATGTTTGAATGTGGATGAGTTAGCTTGTTGTAACCTATATTACCTAGTAGTATAATATAACTAAGTACAAAACTTAGGATAATGAGACTCACAGAGTGATATTTAGTACATATGGGCTGAGTGAATCCCGTTTGCACTAGGGCAACCTTATGCGTTATCATGGTAATGAACTCACATGCACACACAAGGATGTTGATTATCTTGGTTATCTTAGTTGGTGCATACTTTATCAAAACGTCTTGCATAGTTATTATAAAAAATTTGATTAGGTAACTAGAGTATTTGAGTCTCTTAAAAACTACTAAACATATCATATCAAATTACATTATCAATTTCATTTCACATTATGTTGTCACATATTTTTCAAAATTACAAAACCCATTACATAGTGTTATAATAACATGAAAATAATAAAGATACATTTTGTACATTATATGGTGCTAACATATAATGCATCAAATAAACATCATAAATCCATCATACAAAATTAAATCACATCATCCATTTTTATTATGCATTCACATTTGCATTCTACATATCATCAAATCACATCATAGGATAAATACATGCATCCATGTTAGACATCCATCATAGCATCATAAAGCATAGTGTAGCATACATATCATAAAGCAGTAAAATATGACATAATGATCAAAGTAAAGTCATACATATATATGTATCCATATGTAAAATCCAAAAGCTACATCATAGTCCATAAAGCTTCCCATAGGCTACAATAAAAGTGAGTCATCAGACTTCACACTACAAAAACCAAAAATTCCAAAAAGAACCATTAGAGTCCTTTAGCCATGGTCATGTAGGACCAACACCATGACTCTCTCCTATATCCTCAATAGGATTATATCGTGAGATCCCAGACCTACTACCCCTAGACCTGCTACCCCCAAACCTGCTACCACCATATGTGTCCATATTTCATGTAGAAATTGAAGCCCTCATCCGAGTAGACTAATGTCCTGTCTTGGTCCTTTGGCTATGTTGTGATCCAATAGCCAATTTTTGATCTAGTATGCACCCCTTAAAGCACACTATCTCATCCTCCATCATATCCATGTAGGTCTGATCCTCTTGACACCAAGTTTGATAGGTCACCACCAAACCCTAGAGATGTACCATCTCCTACCGCATCATGGATATCTCACCACTACTAGAATCCCCATGGCTAGGGCCCTATACATCAACCTATTCTTGAAGAGTAGATATAAAAGCTACCTACCTATTCATATTAGTCTGAGCACTCTATACCTGTGCCTATAGAGGAGCTCTCTACTCTATAAAATCCCATTACACCCTATTGATATCACCCTATAGCTCTACAATAATAACATCTTGTGTTTCTAGCTATTCCTGCATACCATGATCTCTAAGATCCTCACCATCAAAGTCTAGTGGATCATGTATATCAATCAGCTCCATCCTATTCATTGCCACACAACGATGCACAACCCACTCACCTGTGTCTACCTCCCCATAATCTAGAGACTCATCCTAAACCTCCTCATCTGGAGCACCCTTAGCTGCATCTATTGCTCTAGTAGTTGCATCCCATCCTAGTGGTCTCTCCCCTCACCACTGATGTATGATCCACCAAGTGTCATACTCCTCTGTCATGCTTGCATCATTCAACTCAAAAATTGCCACCACAGGATCTGACTCCTCTCCTAATACCTCCACAATAGGCCATGCTAGAGTCCTCTCAACCTCATGATGATGATAAATCATTAGCTCCATAGGTAATCCCTAGGGTAGCTTGAACTATCATAAGATGTGATCATAAGGGAAGTACTCTTGCTCCATTCCATGTTGCCCTATAAACCACCTACCTCGCTAAACTTGGCATAGCTATGTATCAACCTCCCTCCATATGGGACAATCCCTATATGGTCTCCCTACGATGTATGCCACTCTAAGCATGCAAAAGCCTCTACATAGTGCTCAACCTCCCTAGTGTGATGATGGCTATGACCTAACTCATGTGACCTCTGCTATAGCACCCCATAACCAATATCCCTATCTAATAGCTCTACTCAAGTAGTCCATGGTAGTCCCTGTGGTTGCTCTACAACAATATGCTACCAACCCCAAAACCTATAATAGGAAGATACATCCCAATCACTTCCACCCATGAGAGCTGATTTCATATAAATCCTCATATAGCTATGCTAACAAAGTAGGACCCCAAGCCATCACTATCGGCCCATCCTTTGTACACTCCACGAGAGTGAACATATGCTCTATAAGGTTTCATGGGAACCTGGAACCTGAATAATTTGATAGTAACATGTTTCTAATAAATATCATCAATAAAGAATGCTTAATATTAAGTACGTCAACCTAAAACTATAAGACCACTAATATCCCTCTGCTAAGAAGATCAATCATTGCATCCTCCTAGCACGACCCAAAGTACCTTCGCAGTACGACCTCTCGTCACTCTATAGGAGTACATACTATAGGATGCCCCTATATAAAAATACATAGTATCTGATAGAGATCCTCTAGCATCACTGTCATCTCCCCCATATCTATATGGAAAGTATTAGTACAAGAGTCCCACAAATCTATCAGTGCAATCAGATAGGTGTGATCGCTCACTACAGGATCTAACCACATAACATGCTTTAGGCCAATGGAATAAAGATATTTCCTACACGGAGTAGTCAAAATATATCTAGAAACCTAAAAGAGAGTTAGAATCCTATACCGACTCTTCACTATCTGATAAAGTAAACTAACTTGTCAAAAATGCATTAAAAATGCAAAAAAATGCTATAAAAATACCAAAAAATGCATAATAAAGGACCTTTTTTGGCCCAATTTTTCGCCGTCCCACCTAGGTACGGTCCCTAATTTCGTAACTTTCCTACCTAGGAATGACCACTAGTGACCATCCATTACAGGTACGGTCCCCAAAGATGGCTAAAATAGGGTCATTTTGACCCGTAAAACAACCCTAAAAAAGCCTAAAAATCATAAAAAACATAACATAAAAAGCAAAATTTAAAGCATGTAAAAGTCTAATAAAAATTAAATATAATATATTACACTATTATTAGGGTTCCTTAACCTTTATTTAATGTGTAGTATGAAAATTGCAACAGAATTTCCAATTTCACAATAAAATAGGGAAGAGAAGGAAATGTGTTCCATACCCGTTTTGCATCGGTTGCACCGCTCGTCGCATCTACTGGTTGGCTCATGTTGTTGGGTAGATATTTTAGTAGTGCCCCACTTTATAAAATCACTCTCCTACCTCTCTCTCCAAAATCCGCCAAGCACAATGCACAAATGAGCCTTTTTGTCCCATTTTGGGCTTATATAGCTCCAAAGGAAGCCGACCGCATCAAGGTGGTATGAGCACATAATTGGCTCGATTTCCCACCCTAGGAAAGTTATAAAATGTGTAACCATACCCCCCTAGGATGGTCACCAAAACAATTGATAAAAACAACTCAAAAACCTCAAAAATAGGGTAAAAAACCCACCAAAAATAAGGTAAAATGGTCTAAACATTTGCAGGGATAAATACTAAATAAATAGTATTTTTGGATTTCTTAAAAGTCTTTATTTTATTCCCCAAGAAATCCTCCATGGCTGGACTACTCCATGGGAATTAATTTTTTAGCCTTTTTCTTCCAGAAATGCTCATCAAAATGATCAAAAATCCCCTCCAAATAGGTATATAGTACCATGGGAAAAACAGAGAGTTATCCCAATTTAGTCATATATGTGTCAAGTGACTCATCGCTTTATAATTTGTCATTACCTCATTGAATCATTGCTTGAGGGGGTAGTCATAATAATAATTTCATAAATCAAATCAACACTAAAACACTCAAAAGTGTAATTTCCGTACATTCAAAAGAATCTTTGGAAAAAGATAAATTTTCAATCCCATGTTGGGGAAAATAATCAGCATAAGCAAAAAATAGGGATTGAACTCCTTTAAGCCTAAGGAATCCACCCATGTAAAGGCTTACAAGAACACAAGGCACCAAGACCTAGTATACCCTAAGCCCCTACAACTGTCATTACAGTGCAGCTGAAAGGTATACTCAAAATGAATCTTTCGACTATGTAAAAAACAAGGATTCCAAGAATGTATGATCTTTCCAAAATTGAGGCATATAAAGTTGGTTAGGTTAATGAACAACCTTAATCATTTAATTATTTATTCATCTATTTTTTCTCAGTACATTGTTGCACATAGCGCATCCCAAAAAGGGGCATATGTAGACACTAAAATCATGTAAATCAGATAAGACTACTAATGCATCATATGCACCACTCTTATTGATATCATATGGCCCCATTGGTCAGACCTATAGGGTAATATAGAGCTCCATATCACTTTTGGGAGGTTTTGAGGCATATCCTTATGACCGTCCCACCAAGGTACGGTCATAGATGGTGACCATGCCACCTAGGTACGACCATCAAAAACCATTCTTGGGTGGGACGGTCCCTAAAAAGACACCCAAAAATTCAAAGGGGCAGATAAATGACAATCAATTACTTCCATATTCTTCGCCCAATCATCAAAAATTGATTGGGAGCCTGTCATGGAGACCAGGAACTCCCAATTAGAGGTCCCAAATAGGCAACCTCTTCTATCCAATAGTAGCAAGGATTTTAACAAGTGGTGACACTTGCCTTGCATGCCAAGACTTACCCCTTTGACCTATATGCCCTATTTGGGCTATAAAATGAGGTGTATTCATCCAATTTCAAAGGAGAAGAGTTGAAGCATTTTGACAATGAAGTGCTGCCCAATTCTACCCTTGCTTTTGCCATTGCTTTTGCCCTCACATTTTATTGAAACCCTCTTCATTAGAAGGTGCTTTTAGGGGCATCCAAAATCCACTAAATCCATTCCAAAATTGGTCATATTGGAGAGCAATTTGACCCCATTTTTTGACAACACCTTTAGGATAGTTTCAGACTAGATCCCATTGGAATTGGTGACAAATTCTAAGCAGATTTGTAACCATCCCACTTGGGGATGGTTAGAAGTAGGTGGTTGCACCTGTTAGGTACAATTAGAAAAAAATAGGGAATTTTGAGCAAATTCCATCGTATACCTCTTAGGAATTTCAAGATTAGCCTTGTGGTCAATTTTGGTGAGATTTGGAGCAGTTTTGATGGTCCATTTGGAGGTTTCATTGTTGTAGGTTTAGTTGTCCCTGTCAGGGATGGTCATAGTTTTTGCTAACATTTTCCCTTAATTTTATGCTTAGACCATTCCAAAATCATCTATATTGCATCATGATTGAATTCTAGATCAATTAGATTAGTTTTTGTTTGTGATAGATAAGTTTTGTTATTGCTAGATTAATGCTTTTCTATGTTTTCAAGCTTTAAATATATAATGCATATGATGTTATCCCATTTTCAATCCCTTGTGTGTAGGTGCAGGTATGATAGACAATAAGGAGGAGCTAAGAGACACACAAGGACATGCCCAAGACTAGCTCTCAAGTGTGGGATGCGAAATGAACAGTAGAGCACGCCATTAGGTCCCCTTGGAAGGATTAGATCCTTTTATTGTATAATGTTGAAATGTATAATTTTGAGCAACCCTAAACATGAGTGCATTTGTAACCCTTTAGAATGATTTATTTATGAATACAAAGAAGGATTGGACCCCTTTCATTATTTTTATTTAGTATTCATTTCTTTTTTTTTTTTTGTGGAAAACATCCCAAAAGGGATGCCACTTTCGGGTAAGACCCAAGGAGGCAGGGGTATCCATTCCACCAAAAACACCCAAGACTCGGACCTGGCCTACCACCTTTGACATACTCAAGGAGCAAACAAACACACAAAAAAAATTTAAAAATAAGTAAATAACAACAAAAATAATAAAATAAAAAAAACATGCTCCTTGAGTGTGTCAAAAACAAAAGCACAACCAAACATGCACAATAAGATAAAAGAAACAACAACACAAACCACATAGAAAAACACAAGAACCACATAACAAAACACAAACAAGACAAAAATAACATAACACTACAAAGACATAACCCAAAAAAAACATGAAAAATAAACACAACCAAAAACTAAAAAATAAAAAAAATAAATAAATAAATAAATAAAATAAAATACAATAAAAATAAAAATAAAAATAAAAAACAACCAACAACAGACAATAAACAAAAACAAAAAACATAGAAAACACTCACACATAAAAACACCAACAAAGAGAAACCCAAGAACAAGAATGAAAAAAACACAAGAACAATAACAAAAAAAAAAAAAAAAAACACATGAACAACAAAAAAGAACACAAAAACAAAACAAAACAAAAGAACCCACCCACCTTAAAAATATAAAAAAAAAAAAAAAATTGAACATAACAATGACCTATCTAGACCAAAATACTATTAAGGCAAGAATCAACAGAGGAAACAAAATAAAGAATAGAATGAGCTAGGGAACTAAAAAAAAACTGAATGAACCAAAGAGAAGCAAAAAAAAAAAAAAGCAAGAAGAAACTAGGTACCTTCATAACTGGAGCCATCCAAAGAAATGATAGAAAGGAGAGCTTCCCTAATTTGAGAAGCCCACCATATAGGAGGGTGGCCATAACAAGTAAGATCACCTTTGTCCAAATCCCAATTAGCTAAAGCATCAACACTCTTGTTTTGATCTCTGACCACATTATTGTAATCAACTTTCAAAAATCCCATCTGGATTAATTGAATCTTCTTAATAATTTTTTTATTCTCCAATCCACCTTATGATTCTTAGGAGTCTTCAAGAGATTAATCATAAGTTGAGAGTCAGACTCAAATAACACCTTTTCCCATCCAAACTTAGTAGCCTCCTAAAGTCCTCTGAGGATACCATACCCCTCAGCAAGGTTATTGGAAAGAATACCCAAATTCTCAACAAAATTAAAAACCAGGGAGCCATCTAAAAGTCTACCAATTCCTCCCACACTGGCTTTTCTAGGGTTCCTTCTAGAGGCTCCATCAGTATTGACTTTTCCAAAATTCTTAGGAGGAGGTTGCCAATTTCTAGTCCTATCCATATTACTAATACTCACATTCCCTTTAAGGTGGTTGCCTTTAGAATATTTAATCTTCAATATTTGCATCACTTGATCCCATATTTGGTGGGAGTTTTGGGGGTGATTAAGGAGTTGATGGACTGATTCAACTAAGTTGGCTATGGTATTTTGCCAAATATAGTGAATATCCTTTCTATATTGATTAAAAATTTGGATGTTCCTTTCATTCCAAATATTCCAAAGAAGAATGGTAGAACCCATCCAAACTAACTACCTAATAAAATGATCAACACCCTCTTAATTAGGCCAATTCCTCCAAAGTTGTTCAAAAGTAAAAAAATTGGACCATTGTAAGCCAAGTAAAGTGGCCATTCTCCTCCATAGCTTAGAGGCTAAAGTACACTCAATAAAAATATGGTTGAGATTTTCTACATTCTCTTCACACATTTCACATCTAAAAGGGCCATGAAAACCACGCTTCATAAGTTGCTCACCAGTAAGCACCCTACGATGCAATAAAAGCCAATTAAAGAACCTCACCTTAGGCCAGAGCTTTGAGCCCACAATCGAGAAAATATGCCAGAAGAATGGTTGGGATTATTATGGCATAAGGTCAAATAACCTTGAGCAACAGAATACTCACCCTTAGTAGTATTTTTCCATCTAAAACAATCTTTTTCATTGGACCAAGAGAGGGATCTCATATGAAGGATGCCTTGGATATCTTGTCTTTGCCTTTCTAGGATTTGAATAGGCCAGTCCTCAATAGGGATCCAATATCTACCAATATTTTAATTTCTAGTATGGTATCAACAGTAATTAGCCACCTTTATCCAATTAGCTTGATGAAGCTCCTCCATCCAAGGCCTCCAATCGAGAAACTGAGTTATCAAAGGCTTGTGACCATCCCAAGAATCTGTCCAAAATTTTTCCTGTTGACCATTATGAATGATCCAAAATAATTTTTTCTTTATCAAATCCTCACCAGTATTAAGAACTGCTAAAATGGGAGAACCTTTGGTAGGAAGTTGATAGCGAACAAGGTCTTTAGGAATTTTGTTCTCAACATATTTAGCATGGAGATTATTGGCCCAAAGAGCATTGGGGTTATGCAACATCCTCCAATAATTTAGAAGCTAAATCTTTGTTGTTATTAATAGAATACTGGAATCCTAACCCCCCTTCACTCTTAGGAAGACATAAATTATCCCATTTCACCAAGGCCCAGTTTCTTTTCTCCTTAGTACCACTCCAAAGGAAATGATGACTGATTTGATCCAATTCTCGAAGAACAACCTTTGGGATATTCAAAATGGAAGAAAAATAAATATGAATAGCTTGAAGGACTGATTTTACCAAGGTGATTCTACCCCCAGAAGAAAGCCACTTGTTGATCCACTTTCCAATTTTCTTCTTGACTTTGTCCAACAACCAATTCCAATATTTATTTTTTTGCCTTTGAATATTTATAGGAATACCTAAATAAGTGATTGGAAGAGAGGTCTTATTATATCTTAATTTATCCAAGACCATGGATTCTTTTTTAGCAGAGTAGTGAAAGAAAATAACTTTAGATTTGTCTTCATTGATCAACTGCCCAGTAGTCTTAGAAAAATAGCTAATGATTTGCTTAATATTAGAAGATTCCTTAACTGTAGCTTTACCTAAAAGAGTAGTCATACACAAATTTAAGAGGAGAGATAGGTCTAGCTCCATGAGAAATTGTAATTCCCTCAAGGGTTTTGTTTTCCCTATTTTTGGTTATAGTCCTACCCACGCATTCAACAAGAATGATGAATAAATAAGGGGATAGTGGGTCACCTTGCCTAATACCCCTGGAAGCTAGGAATGATTGAGAAGGCATGCCATTGATAAGAACTAAGTAGGAAACTGAAGAGATACATCCCTTAATCCAATCCATCCAATCCTTAGAGAAACCAAATTGCCTCAAAACTTTGATAAGAAAGTGCCAATCCACTCTGTCATAAGATTTGGATAAGTCTAACCAAATGAACATGGAAGGAGAATTTTGCATATCCATGGAATGGATGTATTCCTGAGCAATAACTATCTCATCTACTATTTGACATCCTTCCATATAACCCCCTTGCTCTGGGAAAATAATATTATGCAAAAGAGGCTTCAACCTTTCTGCCATGATTTTAGTAATGATTTTGAGAAGAGCATTACATAAAGTAATAGATCTAAAAGCTGAGATATGATCAACCTCTTGAGCGTTTGGAACAAGAGTAATATAATTTTTATTGATAACCTTCAAAATTTCTTTGGCTTTCCTGACTTCTTCAGCCACCTCTAATAAATCAACATGAAGGATATCCCAAAATTCTTGGTAGAACTCAATGGGAAAACCATCAGGACCTGGGATTTTCCCTTTTTGCATTTTAAAAACTACTTGTTGAAGCTCATTGATAGTAAGAGGAGCTGTCAAAATAGAGTTCTCCTCAAAAGTGATAAGATAAGGGATTGCTTGAAGAAAATTTTGTTGTGAATCTGAGTCAAGAGGAGTAGCAGCAAAAAGATTGAAAAAGTAATCAACAACAATAGAGTTCATGCCATCCCAAGTATAAACAACATCTCCAGAATCTGATTTTAAGGAAGAAATAAAGTTGTGATATCTTCAAGCTAGAAGATATTTGTGGAAGAAATTTGTGTTTCGATCTCCTTCTTTGAGCCATTGAATTCTAGATTTTTGCTTCCATAAGATTTCTTCTCTTTTTTCCCATTCCTCTAACTGAGTTGTGAGTTTAATTTCATCTGCACTTCTCTTCTCTATGAGGCCATATAAACGGATTTTCTTATTCAAATTTTCAAGATGAGCAATAAATTCATGTTCTTTTTTATGAACATCCCCAAACTCTTTCCAGTTTCAAGTCTTTATTTTGGATTTAATGTATTGGAGTATTTTGGCAAAATAGAACATCTTAGTCCCATGCCTAGGTTTACCTTCCTTCCACCATTGTTGCACATGAGGTCTAAAGGAAATGTCTCTAAGCCACATTAATTGAAAATAAAAAGGAGAGAAACTCACATTGGTTTTCCATATTTCCACCATGACTGGCCAATGATCCGAACCAGCATTATTAAGAGTCTTCACTTTAGGAATGTGACCATGGATTAAGAAATTTTTAGAGAGCAAAAACCTATTCAATCTCTCCATAATACAAGCTAAGCCTTGCCTTATGTTAGACCAAGTCATAAGGCCATTATCTAGTTGGATATCCACAAGATGGAGGTTTGCAATATATTCACTCATGAGGTCAGTGCTTTTGTCCAAATTTCTATTTCCCCCATTTTATCATCTACAGAGAGGATGGTATTGAAATCTCCCCCGATCAATATCCAAGATTTAGGAAAATGAGAGATAATATGAGTAATATCCTTTCACTGTCTTCTTTTTTCCTCCAAAGAAGTCGAAGCATAAACAGTAATGCAAAGCATAATCTGGTTGGAATGTCTACTTCGAATATCTATAGACAACAAACCCCAAATGCCAACCATATGGTGAATAACTACCTCTTTTGGGTCCCAAAGACAAGCAATGCCACCCAAAGTCCCTTGGGAACTGAGGGAACCCACTTTTCCAGCTGGCCAAATTTTACTGGCAATTGAGTCCATATCCTCCATTGACATCTTTGTTTCTTGAAGGAAAACAAGATGTGGATGATTTATCCGAATCATTCTTCTAATTTCATTTTGTTTTGAAAGACTCCCTTTGAGTCCTCTAATATTCCAAGTGATGATCTTCATTAATACCAGGGCTAAAAAATTTGGGAAGGGCATTAATATTACCTTCCTCTACAAGCTTTTCACCTTCTTTTACCATATTATATTGATTGGTCTTGCGACCTGCTTTTTGATTAGAATCCATCTTCAATTTTTTTTCCCTATTTCTTGACTTATTCCAATTAAATATGAGATGGCTTCTAACTTTGAAGAATGCTCTTACATAGCCAAAATTTTACTAGATGGTTCAACGGAGTCTATATTGTGACCTGCATTATTTGAAGTTTTGACATTTGAAAGATTGTTTTTCTTGTGTAAATTTTCTCCTTTTTTTTCTGTTGAAAACCTTTGATTTGTTGATTTGTCTCTGAGTTCTTCCCTTCATATTTAAATTGTGTTTCTAATATTTCAGTTTCGATTATTTCCTCTTCCTCACTTGGGACATAATTTGTGGAAAGGATTTTAAACATATTAGAAGATGACTATGATTGATCCTTCATAACTGTTAGGAGTAATCAAACTGAAGGGATTATATTATTGATAAAAATGAGTTACATATATAGGCAGAAGGCCTATATTCAACACATGACACTTGTCAAGAGAAACTGACAAGTGTCAAGGTGAAGGCATAGTGCACTTTAACTCTAACATTCCCCTTAAAGTGCACTATCCTAACTAAGGAAAAAAACAAGTCAACATTAGGTAACATTCCCCCTTAATGTTGACTTCTCTAAAACTACCTATCATCCTCTCTTATTGCTGATTTGGTCTAGGCTCGTGCTCTTTGCACTTGGATCTCCAACTGTAAATAATGCTAGATTCACTGTGTATACATCTCGGTTTGTTGCCTCAGGGTTAGCCACTTCCATAAGTCTGTTGTCACTGGGTCGGCCATCTAAGTGCCTCAGGGTCATCATGGGTGCCTCAGGGTCAGCCAATTCTGGGTCTGTTGCCTCTGCAGGTCATCCTCAGAGGATTTTGCTTCTTGTAGGTCACTGACTAGATTCACCATAAGTATGAAATCCCTCCTCATGGTGAACTCAATCTAGAAGGTGTCGGTCTCTATCGAAAATGCACCTAATACAAAGGAAAAATGAGCCATATAAGAGTGTCGGTCTCTATCGAAAATGCACTCAATACAATAAAATGAGCCATAGATCAAAATAGGAGGAGAGAAGAAGAAAATAAGAGAATCTTCTGAAGTGTCTTCGTCTGTAGTCTTCAAAAGTAGATCAAAAAAAAACCTTAGATAGAGTCTAGGGTGTCTTTGTCTATAGTCCCTAGTATAAGTGTCCTTATGGTGATCATGTCATCCCACTAAAATGCATGGGTAACCAGCCGCTACATTCGCCAAGTGTATAGAAAAGATCACTAGGTACAAGGATCACATATAAAATAACCTCGAGAGTGTCGGGTACAACCGAGAGTGCACTCCAAGGTAGAAAAATTTTTGAGGCTAAAAAACTCAATTGAAACAGCCTCAAAATTACAATATGACACCACCATTGTGTCCGTCGCGGAAAAACGTTTCCAACGACTATAAATACCCCTATACTTGGGTTTGAATGGGGCCTTCAACTTGCTGAAAAAACAATAGCATGCCTCTCTAGGCAGCAAAATAAACAACATCGCTCAATGGCGGCATCGCTCTCAGGCAGAAAAATAGCATTAAAATTTCCCTCATAGTGGAATAATGCGCAACGCTCGGCCAAATCACGAGCTTATCCAATTAAACCCCTTACAATTTAAATTAAAGTGGCTCCTCCACTTTATAAAAAATGCCCTTTAATAAAAATAAATAAATTGCCCCCTTACATTAAAATGGGCCATCCACTTTTCATTGCCTATTGGAAAAAAATTAAACACTTCCCAAGAATGTAATAAATAGGCCATGTGGGGGAATATATTCTCATGCATTGAGATAAATAAGTGGCCCCTCCACTCACCGCCAACGAACTTTGGCAATACTTAAAACACTTCAATTTCAAAAAACAAAGGACCAGATATCCAACGTCCTATTTAACAAAGCCCACGCTTCCGTCATAGGTGCAGGGCTGGTGGGATCATAGGTATAGCTGGTAACCATCAATTTTGGGGGTGACCATTTCAACGAGCCCCACCAAAAACTTGGTTTATGGCTGTCTCATGCAAACAAAACAGGAACTTCACACCTCCAGCTTGAACATTCACTGCACCACTCTCCATGTCACTTTCATCCTCCTCACCGTAATCACTATCACTATCAAGGTTAAAACCCCCTCTTGATCCTCCCATGGCCGCACGACAACCAGATGCTACTACATCTTGTACTCAGAGCTCATCTCAAAGCTCTCCAAGATCTGTGGGAGCAACATTACGCCCAAAAATCTTTGCGCCTCTAGCCTCGGGTCCCTGCTGGAAGGCTCCAAGTGCAAGCACTAGTTTGTGATCCCCTCAATGGTGTCCACCTCCATTCTGGAAAGTGTGCTCCTTGATGATGGCTCCACCTACAACGCCTCCATGTGCACGGCCTCCAGTTGGTCTTAACCAGTCCACCGTGCATGGCCCAGTAATCCGCATTCCAGATGGACAAAAAATAACTTTTGCAACTATCAATAAAATTTTAATACGAACCGAGGAGCGCTCAGAAGACCCTCAGACCAACCCTGCACATGATTCTCTGCCATCTCGCAATATTTTCCATCGTACTCAGTATTATGCAGCAAAGTTGACTGGGCAGGAACAGCGTCGGAGACCTGAGGGAGTGCCGTTGTCGCAAGTGCCTACGTTTGCTATCACCACCATCCATAGGTATACGTAACCAAAAACTTTGATGACACTTGCAGTATTAAAGAATGCAAAGGCATACACATCAAAAACACACCTAGATGTTGCTTCCTCACTCTGTGCAATAGTTGCTTCCTCACTCTGTAGCATTTATTCACCTTTTTAAAAAAAATGATTCTTCATGATGTGACTTCTTTTCTGTGCAGTGGGTCTTCTTCTGGTAGAAATAACCTCCATTGCAGCATGTTACTAGTCTTGAATATCACGTTGCCATGGAAACTCTAAAAAACCATGCAGACTTTATGCACAACATTCAGAAAAATAGCAGGTTACTTGTTTGAACTTCACCCTTATAGAACTACAGTGCACCGGTGAACCTTGTCTCCTTCATCACCACTACTTGCGAACAGAAAATCTAGGTATCCATCAAAACAGGCATTTAAAAAATAGGCAGGTGTCTATTAGCTCATGGTCACTTGTCGAGAATCAATAATACAGCACAAAGCATTGTGTGAATATTTCAATCCAACATCCGGCCATAGTATCCATCGGTGATGGCTCAGGTTTCATATCGAAGAAGGATGAATGGCCGCATGAGGATCAACATGGCCAGAAATATCTTTGAAACCACGACGATGACGCTGCAATCCGGTGGGAAAATTCTCACTGCTCTCCCATATTAATCTGCTACTTTTGGCATTCCTCACTACAGAACACACTGTCACCTCTGTACATGTAAATATCATGGCCAAACAAACAAAAAGACCTTCACAAACCCGCTCCATAGCATATCAATAAACTATGTGTTGCTCCGACGCGGCTACATGCGTCGAAAAAAAAACTAGTTCCCAGTTGTCGATATTGAGCCGTGTGAACAGGGGCACGATGCACTGCATCCTAACGTGCCTCCTCACGCTGATCACTGTCTGGTTGATAATGATGAAGGGAAACCCAAACTTCACATTGTCTCCTGCATCAAAGTATAGGAGCAATCAAACTACTCAGAGTAATCACGGAGCAATCAAACTGTGCAGATCTCTTATTCAACCTTTGCTTTGATGAAAAAAAAACCTTTGCATAGGACTTTTGGTGTGCATCCGCCTCCGCAGATCTGGAATAGGTATTTTCTTCATCTTTCTCCATAGGTCACCAAACTGCATACCACAAAAAAGATACCTCCCTACAAAGCTCCTCTAGATGGAACCCCATGGCTATGCCATGAATTTCATAGCCAGAGCATTAACTTCATCAGGTTCTGTCAACAATGCAGATCTGCAACTTAGACGGACGGATACACAATCTTTTCTTCAACATCTGGTTTCTGATCCATCCATTAAAGAATGGAGAGCATACTCCCTAGGTTGAAAGAAAAAAAATAGGGAAAAATATGAGGGAAAAATGGGGGAGGGGGATTTCTATGAGGGAAATCCGCCATAAATCTCATAGGGTAGGGAAACCCTGGAGCTCTGATACCAAATGTTAGGAGTAATCAAACTGAAGGGATTATATTATTGATAAAAATGAGTTACATATATAGGTAGAAGGCCTATATTCAACACATGACACTTGTCAAGAGAAACTGACAAGTGTCAAGGTGAAGGCATAGTGCACTTTAACTCTAACAATAACTAGTTTTTTCTGAGTGTTCTTCTTCTTAGGTATTTGGAAACCTATTGAGTTTATATCATCTTTCTTTTGATCAGGAATTTTATTTGGTCAAGCACTAGCCAAATGACCATATTCATAGCAAATTATACAATGAAAAGGAATGTTCTCATAGTCCACTACTTGCTCCCAAGTGTCTTCCCCAAATTGTAATGTGGTATTTTTAGGTAAGGGGTTTGTCAAAATCTATTAAAACACAAATCCGAGCATAAATAATATGTTCAAAATTTTGAGTACAATCAACAATCATCATAAAAGTTCCTAAAGAGTTTCCAATTGAAGAAAAATAGTAGGATTCCAAAATTCAATAGGGAGGACAAAGAGTCTAACCCACATGGGAGCTATAGAAGGCATTTCTTGTTCGAATTTAAATTTAGTATGCCAGGGCTTAATGAAAAGCCTTGCCCTTCCAAAAAACCAAGGACTCGCTTGAAAAGTTTTCTCTCTATCTTCATTATTAGCAAATAAAACAAGAAAATAACCATTTGGATAAATAGGAATTTGTAACTCACCTTTAGTTTTCTAGCTTTTTGTAGCCCAAACTTTGAAAGCAGATAGACTCGGATGAAAACCCACGAATCGATAAATTAGTCCTCTTTTTTCCAAATCTTCAATGCCAGTCTAAATGTTACCCATATCAAGATTAACAATAGGAGTTCCATCAGTTGCTTTAAGACATCCTGACTCTGTTTTCCTGGGATAAATCTTAGGCATTCTTAGAGGTTTATGGGAAGCCCTAAGATTGATATTAGCATTGGATTGAGGCTGTCCACCATGAAGGGCATCCCTAAAATTTATTTTTGGGATTGAGTCTTCGAAATTCTTACCCTTGACAAGGGTTTTCACAGTAGAATTATTTTGTGGGTGCACCTTAGCACCAAATTCACTTGAGATATTAGCCATTTTTTGATCAACTACTTGAAACTTGTTTTGTGATCTCTTTAATCCTTGCCCTAGATGTCGTGGAAAGGTATGGTTTTCACTTTTCTTTTGTGCAGAAAATTGGAAGCCATTGTCACTCAAGTTCATAGTATGATCTATTCAAAGATAAATTTCTAACACATATTGGATCACCTACAATATTTCCTACTATAATATTGAGCATAAACCACAAAAATATTGGTTGCTAGGGCCTGAAGGCCCTAAAAACCAACCTCTGCAGATGCTAGCACTCAACCTAGATGAAAGCCTCACATAGTCACTTGCCAAATATCTCGTTCACACATAGGGATGCGCTAGGATATGTGTTTATCTAAATGATATAAAAATTGGTGGACATGTTCTAGGGTTTTTCAGGTATCTACCCTCAAAATTTCAGCTGAATACGAGTCCGGATGAGTGAGATATGGCCAAAACGAGTTCAGCAGTTTGGGCAGTCCTACGAAAAACGTCTAATCACCGATGTATAGCTTTCCTTCCCAATAATAAATCTCTGAAGTGTCATTTTTTAAAATGGCCCATATCACATCTAGGTCTTTCTTCACCAGAATATTCCCCTGATCATCAATAAAATTCTTTATTCTTCATTTCATTAGTTTACTTGTGTTGAGTGGTATTTTCACCCGATTGTGAAAACACACTCTCCGATAGGATTTGGGTTCCAAATCCTCTCTTGCAAAGAAATTAAACAAATAATTTCTCCAAGGTCTCTGCTATATTAGCATTTTACATCCGTGTATTAATAATCTCAAATAAAGATATTCAATTTAAATGCTTGGAACACCTTAGTGGTTGCAAGTAACTGAAAACAAGGGGCAATGTTGGTTTATTTTACTGTGAAACTTTAATGATTGTTCGTTGAACCCGAATAAAGCAAATGTGATTTGGTCCTTGTATGACCACGCTGTAACTTCAAAATGGAAATTGATGAAATGCCATAAAACATAACTCCTTCAATGAAATTGGAATTTTCATGAAGGGAATGTCATCATCGGCTCATGAATGAAAAATAAAATTGAAAATGAAATTCTGGCCCTAGACTGGAAATTTCTATTTTCGAACTTTTATGACCTGCGATAACACAGTAACTTCAGTGAATTTATAAAATACTAACAGATCCAAAAATGAAATCTCTAAATGCATATTTTAAATCTGTAGTATGACCTATGCACTAGTGAAACTATTTTTTTGTATTTTGAAATTTTTTAGTTTTTTTATTTTAATGACTACAAATTAAAATGAAGTAACAGTTTCTGAAAGTAAAGTGCAGAGAAAATGAAAATAAAAATGCAGAGAATGAAAATCAAATGCATTCAGGATGATGCAATCCCATTCTGACAAAACCGAAGATATGAGGTTTCCATACATGCAACCTAACCTATTGGACCTGCAAAACATGCACAATCCTGATAAGCTAAGTGCTAATTCCTAGGGTTTGAATGAGGTTTTCAGATTTAGACATTCGCATGAAGCAACCAAGATAACTTGCATTAAACTCCATCTATAAGCCTAAAAATCTGAAAGGGGAAAGATAAACATTCAATCTTGCATGCAGAAAATAACTCCTTCTTTCTTGCCAATGAGATGCAACTCTCTAAATTTTATGTATTAAAAATTGATCATTTTACAATAACAAAAGTCTCTAGTTTTCTCAAAACCAAAAAAAGGGGAAGAAAAACACTCCAAAACAGGCCCAGAATGGCTTATCACCCTCAGCTCTGCAACCTTGCTCGTAGCGATTTTTGACCCTTGTACCTGTCCTATGCTTCTACTTTTAAACTTTTTGGTGCGGTTCTCTGTTTTGCTCGGTGACACTTCATTTCATTTCCCAGATCGCATCGTTTCATCTTCCTCGCCTCTTCGTTGTCTTTGACTTTTTGCTCGGATGTCGAACGTTTGATCTTCTCTGTGAACTGTAACTGCTAGTCCTGAAGCGTTACACCATAGTCCTGACATCTTCATGCCATGTGTTCTATGCCTTCCCTATATAATCTATAACGGCCCGCCATGAATCACGACAAAAATAGCATGTCGCGATATTGCGACATTTTTATATCTACAGCTTTGCTCCTCTACCTGTATCGCGAAAACAAGACATGTCGCGATATCGTGATGTTTTTCTGCCAGTTGCCTTGTTCACCTTCATGCATCGTGAAAATGAGACATGTCGCGATATCGCGACGTTTTTCTCCTTTAGGCCGCGTGGATGCAACCTGTCATGAAATCGCGACGTTTTTTCCTTCGCTGTGTTTTGTTGTACTTAGCCGTGAAAACGTGACATGTCACAAAATTATGACACCTTTTCATTTCGTACCATCTCACTACTTTTTGTCATGAAATCGTGACGCTTTTCTCTTTCGGGCTATGCAGATGCAATCTGTCACAAAATCGTGACATTTTTCTCTTTAGCTCTATCTTCTTGCCTTTGGTCGTGAAAATCCAACATGTCACGATATCGTGACACTTTTCCTCTATGTTCACTTTGGCTGCTCCAGGTCGCAAAACTTCGACATGTCACGATATCATGACGTTTTTTTTGTTTGCTCCTTCCTTGCTTTCTAGCCACGAAAACCTGACATGTCATGATATCGTGACATTTTTTTCTCCTTGCGCTTCATTTCGTCTTCGGGTCACGAAAACGTGACATGTCACGATATCACGACAACTTTTGCATTGACTTTTTCTTGCTGCCTTTGATCACGATTTTATGACATGTCGCGATATCGCGACAATTTTTTCTTGTGGGCCGCGAGACCGAAACATGTCACGATATCGTGACACTTTTTCATTTGCTGCATCCTGCTGATCTGAGCCATGAAAACATGACATGTCGTGATATCATGACAATTTCTATACTTTGCCCTGTTTGACTGCTTTGACCATGATTTCATGACATGTCGTGATATCATGACATTTTTCCACTTCGTCTTTCTCTCTCCTCTATGAGCCACGATTTCATGACATGTCGTGATATCACGACATTTTTGGCATCCTGTTCTGTTTGACCACTTTGACCACGATTTCACGACATGTCGCGATATCGCGACACTTTTTATTTTTGCTGTCTTTTGCCGATCTAGGCCGCAAAAATGTGACATGTCGCGATATCGCGACATTTTCTCATCCTTAGCCGCGATAGAGCAACATGTCGCAATATCATGACATTTTCTTTTTCTTAGCCGCGACAGAGCAACATGTCATGATATCATGACACTTTATTTTTCTTAGCCATGACAGAGCAACATGTCGCGATATCGCGACACTTTCTTTTTCTTAGCCGCGATAGAGCAACATGTCATGATTTCATGACATTTTTCTTTTTCTTTGATTTTAGCATCTGGGCCACTACAGTCTTCTTGGAAAGCATGTAAAAAAAAGTGGGTCCCCAATTTTGGGGTGTGTTGTGGAGCAGCCACAACAAATGGCGACTCTGCTGGGAAATGCTCCTGAGCATTTCGATGAGAACCTAACCTAGAAATATACAAACTTGAAAACAGGTGTCAGCCCATAAAAACATAACAAATGCCGATAGATCAGAGATGCATGAAACATTAGAATCATTAAGTATCAGCTCAGTGTGTGCAATGTGCTCCATTTTCTATCGTTTGAAATTGATCAACATTCCATTGTCAGTTTTACATGAATGCATATGTGAGATTGTGAATGATTTATGCATCTTGATAAATATGCTTAGAGATGTAGCAATCTGCTTTAAGCTTTCTAGTATCATACACAAACATTTAAAATTATCAAACCCTCTTAGGATCAACTATATATATAATGAATTACTTTATTAGATCCCAAAGTTGGTTATGAGTCACTACTATCTTGAACCCATGTGCAAGTGAAAGTGAAATCAGAGCTTTGGGGAATCGGATTCTCAACCTAAACGAGATGGGAATTTAACCCTATCCTTACTACTCTAATATGGAATTCATTACCTCACTTTGAGCAAAATGATTTAACCAGTTATGGATGAAATGGTCATGCTAGTCTATCCGTTTGAACAATCAGTGGTCTTGTTTTAGACAAGACATGCTGCCATGCATGGGCATACTTAACCCCATAATCCATGATTTGGCTTCATTCATTCTCTTTTTTTTTCTTGGACCTTTGGGATGACTACCCATCCTTGCGAGGGACATGTAGTACGATCCTTCCAATCCAATATTAAGATGAAATGGGAAATATTAATTTTTTACTTCTTGGACCTTGGGGATGACTACCCATCCTTGCTAGGGACATGTAGTACGATCCTTCCAATCCAAGATTTAGATGAAATGGGAAATATTAATTTTATTTCTTGGACCTTAGGGATGACTACCCATCCTTTGCAGAGGACATGTAGTACGATCCTTCCAATCCAATATTTATGATGAAATGAGACATAGGAGCTTTGGAGAATCAGATTCTCAACCTAGGCGAGATGAGAATTATGCCCTATCCTTACTACTCCATGTAGGTCAAATCAGAGCTTTGGGGAGTTGGATCCTCAACCTAAGTTCGATGAGGATTTAACCCTATCCTTACTACTTCGATTTTAGGCTTTAAGCTTTATGGAAGTGGTAAAAACCACTGTTTTAAGGATCATGTTGCATAATAGGATAGACATGAAATACTTCTTTCACCTAACCTTTTCTTCCAAGCAAGGTTTTGATCATTTTTCTCAAGATTCTTTTTAATGTGAATAAAATGTGCTTGGTTCTAGATATCTTGGGCCTCAGTTCCCAACCTTAGGATTTTTTCTTATTTATGTTATAGCATAACCCTAAGAGGATTTGACACACTTCAATGATTTGTATCTGAAATGCATATGCAACTAAGATGGCATGTATATGCAAAGTGAGATGTAATATGAATGCATTGCCCTTTGAATTGCAGATGGAGTATTGCCATAAAAATAACTGACAACTTCATGCATCACAAGATTCAAACGATATTATTTAAAATGTTTGTGTTACTTGTGGAGCTTTCTACAACACAATTCCAATGTTTCATATTCTCCTGATTTTAGGCATAAGTTGACATCTCAAAAAAAAAAAAAAAAAAAAAAAAAAAAAAAAATATATATATATATATATATATATATATATTTACAAACCAAACATGTCCATAGGACCAACACATAACTTTAAATCAAAACTTATTCAATCCAAAACCAAAATGCAATCCAAAAATGAAAATTTGAAAACACAAACCAAAACCAAAAATCAAAACCTATATACAAATGTACAATATAATACAAGATGATGCAAAGCTTGGATTATCACTTTCCTGGATCCCAAACATGATTAGAACATTTCAACAAAAATATAACGTGATGTGCATGCCAAATGTTGTAGGAATCCAAAAAAAACAATATTATACCACACCATGCAACAACTTTTAACTTCCCTTGCTCACCCCACCAATTAGATTTAATTCCATTAGTACACTCATAGGGGAGCGTTAAAATACTAAAATTATTAGACAATAAATGATATTCAATTTTATCTTGTCTATTCTTGAAAGTATCCATTTCATAATTCGATTCATGATTTAGAAGTAGGCTCTCTTTATCCAAAATGAGACTTTGTAAGCAAGAGCCTATTTCTAAAAATTTTAAAGCCAAATCATTTTCCAAATTTGTAGGCCAATCAAATTTGTGTAACAGATTTGCAAGCATCTAGGATATTTACTAAATTAGGATCATTAACAATTTTTACCCTAGATTCAATTAGTAATTGTTGATGAATTTGATTTAACAATTCAAGTGCATCAACTTCTTTTCCATTCATTAAAACAATGTTATTAAAGGTGTGATTAAAAATTATACCTTTTTTTTCATTCACCTTTAATGACATTTCATCATAAACATAATTCAAATTCAAAATATGGTCATGCACCCAGTTGAAAACATGGCCCTCCTTTTCAACCCTCAAATGTTTTTGGTCAAAGTGTATGTCAAGTAATCTGTTTTGATGATCACTTATTCGAGTTGCTTCCAATTGATCAATCTCTTTGTCATTTGGTTCTAATTCTTTGTTCACTATCCATGGTATCTCTTCATGTGAGATAGAAGTTTCAACATCTTGCATATCAAGTGAAATATGAGTTTCATCTATAGGGGTGTGAGAAAAAAATGCATTATCATATCTCCCCCAACCATTGTAAAAATTGTCATCCAAATCCATGATGTTTGTGGCATGATCTTTTGATTCATTCATAAAATATTTTTCTTCTTTGTCCTTGGTAATGGAATCATTATAATCTTTCAAAATTTGATGAGACTTGAAACCCTCTTCCAAAACATCCTCAAATTGTACAGGAGTTGTGATATCTTCCTTTGAGTAGGCGATTGTGTCATCCTGCATATCAATTGGCACACAAGTTTCATTAGTAGTTTTGGAGTGAGTGTAGTCTTCCCACTTCTTCCAAGCATCATAATAATCATCTTCCAAAATCAAGTGGTGACGTTCAACTACTTCTTCAACATCTTCCAATTCATCAATGTGTTTCTCATCAAATTCATCTTCACCTTCCTTAGATGGTTCAATTATTTCCAAAAGTGGGTTATTTCTTGAATTCAAATTTGTAAGGCTATCATCGTCCAAATTAGTAACCCATGATTCAGTTTTATCATAATTTGGAGGGTGAAGAATTTCTTGATCATTAATTCCTAGCTTTTCATCGAGAGTATCTTCCAAGAACAAGTGGTGAAATTCTATCATATCTTCAAATTCATTCATTGATTTTCTTCCAATTTCACTTTCAACCACTTCATTCAATTCTAGGGTAGGTTCCGTCCTATCACCTATCTCAAACCTTGTTGAATTTAGGACCCCTTTATCCGCATAATCGTGCATCTCTATGAATGAGATTGCTTCTGCATAATCTTCACTAGCGGATGTTGGTTTAGCACTTTGCACCTCCTCTTGGACTACATCTAAGGTGGTTGTAACATTTGGATATTCAAATTCATCCCCTTGATCATTTACCTTAGGTATCATTGGAGTGGAGGGTGCTATATTTGATGGTTGGTGTAGGTTGGCATCAATATCTTTAGAAGGACAATCTCTCATGTGAACATGTTGTGCCTTTTCTTCTTCAAGACCTTGTCGTTCTACCTCTTCTAGGATCTCATAGATTTTCTCTAGAGACAAGCCACCCATTTTTTCCTCAATGAGTGAAGCAAGTGTGGGGTGTATGGCTCCCAGGTATACTTCCATGGCTTCCTCTTCTAATGTGTTAAAATTTTCCCACATTTGGGAGTGCAACTCACGAAATATTCCATTGAATTGACTCAAGGATTCATTAGGCTCCTTACATATGGAGGTAAACTGATTTTTCAACATTTCTAAGTCAACCTGATTATCAAAATGATAAAGATAGGCTGCTTCTAGTTGTATCCAAGAAGTCCTAACCTCCATGGGTAGTTGGCTGTACCAAAAGAATGGTTTATCATCCAAAATGTATGCAAATAACTTACAAGCCATCTCCTCATAGAAAATCTGGAATTGACATAATGTATCCTTGTAGACATGTAGTTTTTGCAAGTATCCTAGTGGCACCTCTTGATTAAAACATCGTAGAAACTCTAATAACAATTTAGGAATTTGATAGGGTACCACAGGTATAGACAAACCCTTATAATGATCCTCCATTATAGATACCATTATTTCTCTTAGAGACATCATTTCTTTTCTCAGGGATACCATTTGCTCCTCAAGTGTTGCCATTAGTGAAACTCAAAATGTAATTTTAGAACCAAATCTGTTAGTCAAAAATGATAGAAGGAATCACGACACATCAGCGTGAAATGACTAGCAAATATCCAACCTGCAATGTATAAAAATCAAGTTAGCATCAACTAAGAGATGTATTCATTAAAATCAAATGAAAAGTAATTGCATGAAACAACACTTCGTTAGTCGAGACCAAAATTTTCAAAATTAAATCAGATCACATTATTTCTGTATGAACAATCAGAAAAGCGTTAGAATAATATACAACATACCTAAATTGCTTAAAATAGAATAAAGTAAACCAATTCAGGCCGTCCTTTTAACAATCTGCTGAGTGTTAGAGG
This sequence comes from Wollemia nobilis, assembly GCA_028583015.1. Lineage (NCBI taxonomy): Eukaryota > Viridiplantae > Streptophyta > Pinopsida > Araucariales > Araucariaceae > Wollemia > Wollemia nobilis. The sequence continues at coordinate 250,689 of JAQPPZ010005063.1, forward strand.
ACTAAAGATAACAATCAATATAGCATGAGATATACAAAAATTTAAATTTAAATCACACTAAAATAAACCCGTCAGGCCCTCCTTCTAGCGCCAATCTGTTGAGTGGTATTTTCACCCGATTGTGAAAACACACTCTCCGATAGGATTTGGGTTCTAAATCCTCTCTTGCAAAGAAATTAAACAAATAACTTCTCCAAGGTCTCCGCTATATTAGCATTTTACATATGTGTATTAATAATCTCAAATAAAGATATTCAATTTAAATGCTTGGAACACCTTAGTGGTTGCAAGTAACTAAAAACAAGGGGCAATGTTGGTTTATTTTATTGTGAAACTTTAATGATTGTTCGTTGAACCCGAATAAAGCAAATGTGATTTGGTCCTTATATGACCATGACGTAACTTCAAAATGGAAATTGATGAAATGCCATAAAACATAACTCCTTCAATGAAATTGGAATTTTCATGAAGGGAATGTCATCATCGGCTCATGAATGAAAAATAAAATTGAAAATGAAATTCTGGCCCTAGACTGGAAATTTCTATTTTCGGACTTTTATGACCTACGATAACACAGTAACTCCAGTGCATAGGTCATACTACAAATTTCAAATATGCATTTAGAGATTTCATTTTCGGATCTGTTAGTATTTTATAAATTCATTGAAGTTACTGTGTTATCGCAGGTCATAAAAATCCAAAAATAGAAATTTCCAGTCTAGGGCCAAAATTTCATTTTCAATTTTATTTTTCATTCATGAGCCAATGATGACATTCCCTTCATGAAAATTCTAATTTCATTGAAGGATTTATGTTTTATGGCATTTCATCAATTTCCATTTTGAAGTTACGTCGTGGTCATATAAGGACCAAATCACATTTGATTTATTCGGGTTCAACGAACAATCATTAAAGTTTCACAGTAAAATAAACCAACTTACCCCTTGTTTTCAGTTACTTGCAACCATTGAGGTGTTCCGAGCATTTAAATTGAATATATTTATTTGAGATTATTAATACATAGATGTAAAATGCTAATATAGCGGAGACCTTGGAGAAGTTATTTGTTTAATTTCTTTGCAAGAGAGGATTTAGAACCCAAATCCTATCGGAGAGTGTGTTTTCACAATCGGGTGAAAATACCACTCAACAACTTGTTATGCTTCATTCTTCCCCTTTTGTAAAGTTTGCTTAAGCCATGGATTACATCTCATAAACAAACCCCTTAAGCGATGTCATAAATTTTGCTTCTTAAGTTTGTTTTGCAAGCAATAAATTAACTTCTCTTTATTAAAATTACAATTTCATTAATGGGAGTGATTTTTATGGCATTTCAAAGGATACTATATTTAAAGCAATAAATTAACTTCTCTTTATGAAAATTATAATTTCATGAAAGAGGGATAATTTATATGATAGGTCAAAGGCTATTACATTTACCAAGTCATTCATGTAAATTATTTTATTTTCATGCCCAAAGCAAACATTAAATGAATTTATTCACCATTTTAGATTCACATTTAGTGATAGTTTTTAATCTTTTATTTCATGTTCAAAGCAATATTTAAGGAAGATAAAACTTGTTTAAAACCTGCTTAATCAAAAGAAGATAAAATCTACCTAAAACACTTCAAGATAAAATGAACTAAGGCATTTTCTTCGTGGTCATTTAAGGGACAATCACATTTTATTTTCTTTGAAGTCTCATGAACAATCACTAGCATAGCAATAAAATAATACCAACACATGCCCATTGTTAATAGTTATTTGCAATCACTAAGGTATTCCTAGCACGTATTTGATACATCTTCACAAGATTACAAGCACACATTAAGTAAAAGTTACCTTGGAGAAATTTTTATTTCTTTGCAAGAGAGGGTTTTCTAATAAAAATCCTAAGTGTGATGGTGATTTTGCAATTGGGCAAAATTTCCACTCAAAATTTTAGTGCTAGAAGGAGGGCATGAATTGGTATTATTTATTTAATGCTTTTGAATTGTTCATACATGAAATAATGTGATTTGGTGTAACCATAAGGTTGTGAATGGTTGAATTTTTCAAGTCCTTTTGACTATTATCTTAGGACTCCTTTAGCACTCAATATTTTGGTGCTAGGAGGGTTTGAATTGGTATTATTTATTTAATGCTTTTGAATTATTCATACAAAAAATAATACGATTTTGTGTAACCATAAGGTTTTTAATGGTTGAGTATTTCATGTCCTTTTGAATATTATCTTTGGAATTCTTTAGCACTCAACATTTTGGTGCTATAAGGAGGGCTTGAATTGTTTTACTTTATTGCTATTTAGATGCTAAATTGTTCATGTTATTTGAAAGGTTGTTTGAAAGCATTGGTCTTGACTAAAAAGGTTTTGTTTACATATGATCACTTTTATTGATTTGAAAATTCTCTAATTGATGATGCTTTAATGCTAACCTTTTCCAAATTGGAGAATGTTCTCTAATGTCATGGTTTAATTTATGATTATATTTTGGTTGATATACATGATGATTTATATGTTAAACATTTGAGATTTGTTAGTCATTTCATGCTTCTTTGAAAGACATTTATTTGACTAACAAAATTGGTATTAAATGTGTATTCTTTAAGGTCCACTAATGGCTTGGTTTGCTTTAATGATGGTAGGTTGTCCTTTAAACATACCTAGACCTTCACATCATGTGTCTATGGATATTTTGGATTATCTACCTCAGTTTAGGCTTGATGGAATAGGATCAAATGAGGAATACATTCAGGAATACAAGAGCACTTTAATTCAATTGTAAATTATACATGAAGATGTTGCTTGTAATATGTTTCCTTCCACATTAGATAATTTTGATAATGATTGGTACCTCAGTTTACCTGTAGCTCCTATAAATTCTTGGGCTCATCTAGAAGCAACATTTCTTAGTCATTTTTGAAAAGTAGTTGATCTAATCCTCATGTACATCAGTTTGTCACTACTCATAAAGGACAAAATGAATCTTTGAAGTTATTCACTGAAATATTCCATGTGCTATATACCCAATTGGTTGTACCCTATGTTCCTCTAGAGGGAGTTTCTATCCAAGTGTGTTTCAATGTTATTGACCCATTAATCTCTATGTATTTACGAGGGGTGCCTCAAATCACATTGTTATCCTAATATTCTACCAAAGCAATAGCATTGGAGTAACAATTGAGTTTTCAAGGTTATGGTGTGGGTTTTGGATTGTATAATCCTCAATCATTTAATACCTCCCTTACCCACCCAATAGTTTGTGCACCTCAACCTACCATTCAAAATCAACCATCATTTTTTAAGTGCGAATCAATTTTAGAATATACATCTTGATCATTTTTTGAATCATGTTTCTAAGATAAATTTCAATGATTTTTACAATAATATTATTTCAGGCAAGGGAGGATTCCTATATCAAACTAGTATTGAAATATGTGATATGTCGGGACATTCCATAAAGTTAAATGAAAGGTTGAAGTGGTTGAGCAAGGAAGACAACATGTTCTAAATAATGGCCCTTTATAAATAAAAGGCTTAGGATCATTATTCATAAAGGAGGATTGAAACAATTATAGAGAATATAATACAAAAATTGATCTCACTGAGAAACCCTTGACCCACCAGAAGATAATTTTTTTGAAATTGAGGAGCATGAATTTGAAGAAGATGATTTTTTTGAAATTAAGTTAGATAAATGTGAAAAGGAATTGATATATGAATCTTAAGATAATTCCAAAGATACAACAGAGTTTTATCCCATGAATTTAGATGACAATTTTTATAATGGTTGGGAAAGATACGAAGAATCATTGATTTTTCACGCCCCTATTGATGAAATTTCTATTGATATGCATGATGCTGAAAATACTATTTCACATGAAGATCTTGTAATTCCTGTACAATTATAAAATGGTATGCCACTTGCAAAAACATATAAGGTTCCTAAATTTGATCATTTTGAATATGAGTTTATGAAACACCTTGTTGAAATAGAAAAGAAAGAAATAGAAAATGTTATGATTTAATTGTTTGGGATCAAGAAGAAGTAAAACATCCTCTTTCATTTTGGAATACTAAAATCTTGGGTACAAATTCATATGATTGCCTTGAATATTCTAAGGAAGAAATACCGTGGATGGTTAACAAGGAATTGGGATTTTCTACTTATCCAAAATAAAATATTTATTTGTTTTATCAACAAGAGTTATATTTTGAAAAGGATGGACATAATTTTGATTAGGTGTCTAACTTTGGTGTTTTTTTATAAATAGGTAATTGACGAAGAAGGGCTACAAGAGTATGATGATGATAAATACCATGAGGAAAAATAGGAAATTACGATTCCTCTCCAAGTATTGGTAAATGTAAATGTATCAAAGGTAGAATATCACATTTTGTGTTCCACCATTCGAACTCTAGGTGAATTTTTACCTAATGGTCTATTGGATTCAAATGCTATTAATTATGAAATGCCATTTTTGGTTGATAAATAATTTGAGTTAATTTATCCTCACACCACTAATGATATTGCTTTGTTGAATGAAATAGAAGTAGATAGGCTTGAGTTATTGAATCAAGTACATCAACAAGTAACAATTGAATCTAGGATACAAACCTATGATGATCCTCATTTAATAGATATCCTAGATGCTTGCAAATTGTTGCATAAGAATGTTTGGCCTAAAGATATAAATGATGAATTTGCTTCAAAATTTTCATAAATAGCCTCCTATTTTAAGAAAAACCTACATATTTGTGAAAATGAAATCTCAAGTAGGAGCGATAAATTAGGCTTTGAAATTCACACCTCATTTAATAAGCAAAATATAATTGAAAATCATGTATTTGATTGAAAATTTGATGAATCAAGGTTTCAATATGGAATTGCTAATATCCTTGAAACAAATTGGTGGGATTGTTGTAAATATTGGCATGCAAATCATGGTAAAAGTTTAAATTGTGCTAATCATGTTTGGGATCTAGGGAAGTGATAACATATTTTTTTGCATAACCTTGTACATAGTGTATATTATTGTATATAGCTTTGGTCTTCTTATTGTTGTTTTAGTTTTGTTATTTTTGTGTTTTATCTCTAATTATTTAAGTTTGGCAGGTTTTGTTTTTGCTTTCTCATTAGTTTGTGTTAGTTTAGGTATTGATTTATTTCCAAGTTTTGGTTTGTGAGTTTTGTGTTTTGAGGTTAGTCCCTCTATTGAGGTGATGTTTTGTGGTCGCTAATAATGGCCTCTTGATCATTTTTTGTGCTCCTTTGTCATGAAGGGTGAATTGCCTATCACGTGGATCAAGGAAAAGAGGATGAAGTTGTTTAGTAACCACTCCTAGATTTTGGGACTAAGATAGTGAATTTTAGAATATGGAATTATTTTACTAAATCTACACATGAACACATTATATTAAAGGGTATGCTTTGAAATATTGAAATATGATTGCTTTGCAAATTAAGGCAAAAATATAATATGATCCATATCTAACTTCAAATACTTTCTAACCCATGTGGTGCATAAAATTTTGCAAGGCCTTATAAAAAAAACAAGCAAAAGAAAACATGTTAAAATTAGTCACCAGGTTTGGATAAAATCTACCGAGGCTATAGACACCTAACTGGTAGTAGGGCTTTTTTTATATAAAAGCTTGTTAAAAAAAAAGAGAAAAAAGGGCATTGCAAAATATAAATTAAACCATGGGTAACGTAGATACACTCTACCCGGGCTTGGGACATCTGACTGGTAGTAGGGCTCTATCTATAGAATTATTTTTGTGAGCAATATTTCTATAGCCCAAATGCAGGTCAGGTGATGGAATCTAGATGGTTTTCAAGCATGCAAAATGAAATAACTTTCACACACATTGAGAAAATGCAAATGATTCATGTGTTTCCATCTAAATTTGGCTACCCCCACCTTTTGGATGTTGCTAGATAGTTTGTATTTTTGATATTTGGTTTGTTGGTTTTTTGAACTGGATTCTTCACTTGAAATGCTCAAGAGCATTTTCTAGTAGAGTCGCATTTGTTGTGGCCATTGCACAACTAACCCCAAATTTTGGGACCCACCTTTAAAATTCTAATTTTTGGTAGTTTTGGTTGTATTTGAGTGATAATTTTGATAAGTGTTCTTGTTGATCAGTGTCTCTTGTTTAATTTCATTTGAGAGATCTTAAATTTTGGTTAGATTCATAATACTTAATTTTGTTGTTAATTTTAGTGTTTAGTTAGGTTTAAATTGTGTTGTTTTCTTATTTTTGTTATTAATAGTTTGAATTTAATAATTTTAAACCTTTTCCTTATATGTAAATAAAAATATATATATTTTAAATATATATATCTCATATACATAGATATATCTTATATTTTTGTATATCTATATATATATAATAAAATGTTGATTTAATTTTAGGTTTGGTATTTATCTTTTACTTTTGATTTTTGGTTTCATCTTATTTAGTTTGAATTTATTTATTTTAAAGGGTTAACTTAGGTTTAATTTTATTTATATAATTGAGGTTATTTTATGGTAAATTTAATTGAATCATTTATATAGTGATCGTTTTGTTTTGTATATCTTTCAGGATGTGAAGATGAAGAGTGGGTGGATAGAGACGATGATGTAGACCTAGTAGTGGCTATGTGATATTTGAATTTGGTGTGGCACAACATAGATGAACACCTGACTATAACCTCAAATATTGACAAGACCTATAATACAAACTAGGGGATGAGGGGATGACACATAGTGATTGATGTGGATAGGATGTAAGCTATGCATGAGCTAGCACACCACTAACTAAGTGGAAACCACATGGACCCTATCAGATGACTCAATGTCACATGGACGATCGTATTATAGAAGTTGAATTTGCTGCCAACACCGACATGACTCCCAAGAACACAAGATACAAAGGCAACATGGAGATCACGGTAACAACACATTGATCACATGGAAGACTAGGGTACATGGCATATGAGATATGACCACCATGAGGTGGTTGCATACTGTTATGTAACTTATCCCATTTATACCATAGCATTTTACCCGATGCCCCGAGTGTGGGATAAAAGGTGGAATAACTTACGAGATGGGTATTATTCAGACTATCACCTACTGCGAACCAATTGAGATTATGTTAGGTGATGGACTGCACCAGAATGCACTACAAATACGAAGTGGTAGGGTCTTCAAAATATGTAAATAACTATGGGAAGATTCTACATTTGAAGAAAAAATGGCTAGGTGATCTATATTGGTAGTTTATAGGTCTCACAAACTAGATATGGCAGGGTGTCATCAGTCGAATAAGGTGTACATCGAGCATAAAATAAAACTATTGTTATGAAAAGTAATCGATAATTATCGGATGCAACTGATAGGGAGTATTCCCCTCATTCGATGTTAGGAGTACTTAGATGAACACAAATGGTAACCAGGATTGAGGATATCATGGTAAGTAACATACTCTACGTTAAAGTCATCCGTAATCATCAAAATGAAAGGCTGTTGGATGTGGTTGTGTTAGAATTCAGTCTGACCATCAGGACTTATATGTGGTGAAGGCACATGTTTAAAAGTGGTGAGAGGAGATGTTTCAAAATATAGGAATGAAACATAATACGATGTGCTATCTTTGAAGAAGGGTGTATAATGATGAAATCTGGTATTTCATGACTGCAAGATAAGCCCATACATATTTTTTCGAATTATAGGGGAGGGCTATTGGATGCTTTGAGAAACGTTGTCCACTAGCATTGATAAAGATTTATTCCATAGCATAGTGACAGGTTCAGCCAGAGGTAATAGTCATATATTTCAATGGTCTGTTCAGAAGAGGGATAAATATGACCATGTTAGCATTTGTGGTATTGTAAAATACACACGTCATCACTCAACATCCCAAGGATAATTTTCAAGATATTTATTTGTAGAAGGAAGTTGTGGTTTGTGGATGTTATCATGAGATCATACAAAAAATACGAAACCAGGGCGATGTTGGGTTCAATGGAATGGTGATGGAAATATCTAGAATTTGGCTAGCTGTAGGTTCATATGGATGCGAGTAAGGGTGTCATCTACCTCCTCTGTCTATGATAGTCTAACGAAAAGGTAACACAACAATAGTTTCATGGGGGCTGCACAAGTAGAGAATTGATGATGTAGGGTCATCCAATGTGAGCCAGAAACATGGAGGCTAGATTTAAAATAAGACAATTATATCAAATAAATTAAGTACATGTGGAATTTTGACCATATTATAAAATCCATGTATCCCTTCGTGGGGTAAAAGCATATTGTCTAATGCACATGAAACTGATGGTTGATGCATTAGGTATTATGAATATTGGAAAATCATTATGAAAAGAAATGCAAATTCATATGGAGAAGTGTTACAAGTGTGAAATTTATCTAGAGCGTAAGCTTCTTCAAAGTGGAAACAAAACAAATAATTTTAAAATAGAAAGTGAAAATGAACAAGTGGTGCATGGAATAAGGAAACAAAAGGAACGAAAAGAAAACGAATAGGTAGAAATAAAATCAAGCATTGGGAATCCATACGAAGGGGAAGTTGAAAATGAAAAGTGGTTTGCAATTTTAAATACGCCATTGAAATAGAGCAGGAGCTAGACATTTTGGGGAAGCCAAGGCTACAAAATTTTTGAAAGATAGGGATTTTATTTTTATTGTAAAATGCAAACAATTTCAGAAACCTACACTTTATAAGCATAATTTGAGATGTTCTCTGCATGTTTAAGTTAACTGTTTATTTTTCTCCTTTCATGTTTTAGGCTTATAGATGGTGTTCAATGCATTTTTATGGTTGCACTATTGAATGTTTAAAACATGGAACTCAATTTGTACCTTAGAATATTACACCTAGTTTATTTTGGACTGTGCAAATGTAAATTCAAATAAATTAGGTTACATGCATAAAGTCTCACATCTTCAGTTTTGCAGGATAGGGTAGCATTACACTAATATTTGTTTGTATTTTAACATTTTCAGCATTTTGGTCCATACTCCCGATTTTATTTTATTTTTCTAACCCTTCCCTTTTACATTTTTTTTTTAACTTCTTCAAACAAAATAAAAATATATATAAATTTTTTTGAAATTCCAAAAAAATATGCACGGAGCCCTAGAATAAGCTTTAAAGTTTCATTTAAAGAAATTTTAATTTTAGTTTGAATCCATTTCAAAATTACAAAAAATATTTAAAGTTGTTTTTTAAAGAAGTTTATAATTTTAGATTTTACCAAATTTCACATTTTGAAGGTAAATCAAACTTCAAGCTTTGCATGTTCATTTTGCAAGCAATAAATTTACTTCTCTTTATAAAAATTACAATTTCATTGAAGGGGAGAGATTTTTATGGCATTTCAAAGGCTATTGTATTTAAAGCAATAAATTAACTTCTCTTCATGAAAATTATAATTTCATCAAATAAGGGTAATTTATATGATAGGTCAAAGGCTATTACATTTACCAAGGCATTCATGTAATTATTTTATTTTCATGCTCAAAGAAACATTAAATGAATTTATTCACCATTTCATATTCACATTTAGTGATAGATTTTAATCTTTTGTTTCATGTTCAAAGTAGGATTTAAGGAAAATAAAATTTATTTAAAACATTCTTAACCAAAAGAAGATAAAATCTACCTAAAACACTTCAAGATAAAATGAATTAAGGCATTTACATCGTGGTCATATGAGGGCCAATTACATCTTTTTTTTTTTTTTTTAAGTCTCATGAACAATCACTAGCATAGCAATAAAATAATACCAATATAGGCCCCTTGTTAACAATTATTTTCAATCACTAAGGTATTCCTAGCACTTATTTGATACATCTTCACAAGATTACAAGCACACATTACATAAAAGGAACCTTAGATAAATTTCTATTTCTTTGCAAGATAGGATTTTCTAATCAAAATCTTGAGTGTGATGGTGATTTTGCAATTGGGTAAAATTTCCACTCAAGACTTTCTTCTTCTTCTCTATTTCTAGTTGGATGGTTTTTCCCACATGGTTTTCCCTTCTTCTAGTTCAAAATATTCTAGATACACATTATACATGAGTAGCTGATCAAGCCTTTTTTCCAAGAATCATATTGTGGATATGCCACTTATTTTTGACCCCTAGATTCACTTGAGGGGAGGTCTTAGATTAGATGTTTAGACTCTAGCTCATGCTCAACTAGGTACTTTATTTTTCCCCACCCACTTTATGTGTGGATATTTTTTAATCTTATTTAGATATTATGGGGATATTTGGCATTCCTAAGGAGTTACACTCATTGATTACATTTAGAGGGTTGAGATATTTTATCCATGGATCATATCACACCTCTCTATTTGTATGGTGCACATTGATATTTATCTCTTTGTTGATCCTACGACTGTGGTGGATCTTCCTTGCCTATTTAAGCAAGGTTTCTCCATTTTACTCACAATGAATTTTAATATATGATATGATATTGTAGTATTTGTGTTAGCTTTCATTATATTGTTTCTATTTTTTAGTCTCTTTGTTTTGGTTAATGTGATGTTGTTTCAACCTCTTGATCCTTGTGGTTTCGTTTGGTGTTTTGCATTTTTCATCATTCCTTTCAAGTAGATCCTACATAGTCTAAATATATATATCTTTACAAGTAAAAAATATCTTTCCTTTTATATTCTACACCATATGCTATTTTTTATTAGACATAATGCAATATTATTTTTGTAGGTTTCAACTTAGGATATTTCATAAACATTGATAGATAGTTTACAACATAGACAATTTCTAATATGGTATTTATCAAATGCAAAAGAATTTCAATCGATTGCTGAGACAAACTAGCAAAACCTTGAGGTGACTCATCATATCTTGATAATTGTAATCCTTGTTCCATGGGTTTTGCTTTAGGTTTACAATATTTCATCCCATATTTTCTAATAATTTCCTGCTATACTTAGTCTATGTGATTATAGTATGGTTTTTCTTCTACCATACATCTAAGCCTAGATAGTAGTGTAGAAGCCCAATATTTGTCATTTCAAAATTCTTTTTTAAATCATCTTTTACATTGTCTATCAATATTTTTAACCACTTGTGACAATTAGATCATAAACATATACTACAAGGATGACTATATCAAAACTATTATTTTAATACACATAGGATTAAAATTAGTTCTTTTGAAGCCTTGTTGTAAAATATGATCATTGATTTTGATGTACCATGACCTAAGATCATATTATAGTCCATATAATGTGTTTTTTTAATAATATTTTTTTTCTTTTTCCTTAACAAAAAATCCTTTTGATTGAGTCACATACACTTCCTCTTCAATGTAACCATTTAGAAATGCACTTTTAGCATTCAATTGATGTATTTTCCACCCAAAATTTGTTGCTAGTGCAAAAATTGTACAAATAGTAGTAATTTTTGTTCTTGGTGCAAATGTTTCTACATAGTCAATTACTTCTCTTTGAGAAAATAATTTTACAACCAATTGTGCTTTATACTTATCAATAGACCAGTATACTTTATACTTTATTTTTTAAACGCATTTTAAACCTATAGATTTTTATTTTTTGGTACATCAACTAGATCCCATGTTTTATTCTTTATCGATGATGTGAATTTTGATTCCATTGTTGTTTTCCATTTAGGTAAATTGATTGTATCATATACTGAAATTGGTTCTATATTTTCCATTACTAAGATCATTAGTCCCAAATTTATTTCTTTTCTAGTGCTAATGTGAGTACAAGGTCTAGTGGAGGTAATATCAAGTATTTTTTCTAACTTCGAATCTTTAAGAGTGTTTATATACCATTTTGTAACCCTTTTATATTAGGGTTGAGATAGAGTTACCGATTCTTCAGTAGGCTTATCCACTATTTTTAATTCTTCTTCAAAATATTCTTCATGGGTTTCTTTATCTGATTCAATATCTAAAATAGAAAATGTAGTGTCTTTAGAATTTCTTAATATTTGCCTTACATTATTAATAAAATATTACATCTCTACATACAAATATTATTTTGTGATTGGATCAATTATTTTGTAACCTTGCAATGCATCATCATATCCAAGGAATATACCACATAAGGTTTTGGCATCTAACTTTATTATTTTTTGTTTTGGAACATGCATGTATGCTTTACATCAAAATATCCTTAGGTGTGATATTGATTTTTTCATCCTAACCAAGTTTTAAGTGTAACATTTTTAAGTACTCTTTTGGGTTTTTTTTTAATATATACTAAAATTTAACAACTTTTACCCAATATTATTGTTCAAGGTTTGCTTCTTTGAGCATACAATAGGTCATTTCCATTATAGAGTGATTTCTTATTTCTATAATACCATTATGTTATGGTGTATAAACTATAGTAAGTTATCGTTTTATTCCATTTTCCTTCAAAAATATTTAAAATTCATTAGACAAATATTATCCTACACTATCTGAGCAAAAAATTCAAATTAAACATCCAATCTCTATTTCTACAAGTTGTTTAAATTGTTTGAAGTTTGTAAAAGTAGCAGATTTCATTATAAAAAAATCTACCTATAATTTACATGATTAATCATAAAAAAAGAGTTGAAAGTATGTGTCCACCAAGGCTAACTGGCATTGGTGCACATAAATATATATGTATCACCTATAATGATTCTTTATCTCTGTATGAACTAATCTCAAAAGATGCTCTATGTTGTTTTTCTATTAAGAATTTTGGAGAAATTATGGTATGCTAGGTTAAGTTAGGAAATCCTATCAATATTTTATACCTATTTAATTCATTTAGGTATGAAGAACTTATATGCCTAAACCTCTTATACCTAAGATCACTTTCTTTTGGTGTGTTGATAGATAGAGAAAAATTTGGTGATGAAGTAATATCAAGAGCAAATACACCATTTTTAAGAAAACCAGTGGCTATAAATTTCTCATTTTTGGTAATGAAGCATTTAATTTTTCTATAAATAATTTTAAATTCAACCGTTATATCTCTATTTAACATTTTAGATACTAATATCAAGTTATTAGCTAATCCAGGTACATGCACTACATTTTCAATTGTGCATTTTCCATCAATATATTGATTGAAATATTTCGTACGACTTTGACCTAATAAGTTTTATCATATTTAATTGTAATTGTTTTACCATTCCTTTATTGAAATAAATTAAACCAATATTTATTTCTAGTCATATATTTGTAAGCCCCTAAGTCAATATGCCAATAATTATCTTTTGAATTTTTTTATGTCTAAGTCACTAAAACTTTGTTAATAATTGTCACGATGACTTCAACTAGTAAAAAAAGGACTTGAATATATTTTTACTAAGAAATTTATTTCCTTTTTTAATCACCTTTCAAAAAATATATTTTCTCTTTCTTATGGTCCCAATAATATTTTCCCTTTTTCTCACTTTTCAATATTTCTTATGAAAAAATATCGATATTTTGAACGTTTACCAATTTCCTTTTAACAGAAACACACTTCATAAAGATATTTTTCCTTCATAAATCCTTTTTATCTCTCTATTGTAACTTATATAAGAAAATTTTAACCAAATATTGCATCTCAATGAAATTCAAACTCATTCCCTTTTTAAACTAAGTTGCACTAGCCAAGTATTCACCAAGTTCAATATGGAAGGTAAATAAAAGTATTTACTTATAAAGGTGTACCTTATATTGATCTCCATGCTTGAGTAATTCACCAATATGCCAAGCCAAGATAAATTAAGGTGATATTTTAAAAATTTGATGCTTTGTCCAATGTGTCTTCCAATTGTAGCTTACATGTTACTCTACTCACAATTTTTCTTATACATTATTTACAATAAATGTTCTCTAGGTGGACAACATTTTATATTCCTTTGAATTCAAGTGCATGGGTAATTGTATTCTTAGGTAGGATGAAATTGAACACAAAAAATCAATATAGGTGGGATTTATTTATATTAAGAATTCTGAATAATTATTGGGTAGAGTATACACCAAGGTGTTTCTACTAGAGAAGACTATTTAGGCTTTCAGGTCTATATAAGTTTAAATGACCCAACAATAGGGATATTTTGGGGTTCTAAAATGTTCATCAATAACATAATAACATGTGGACATACACCTAGGTTGTATTCATCCGCTTGTCATCACCTAGACTATTTTCTAAGAGTAATTTCAGAAGGAACCATCCATAGGTAAGTCATCTAGGAACCTTGTTGATTAAGAGATAAAGTCTAAATACACCATATACTGTGTAAAATAGAATGAAACCAAATCTTACACTATGGTGAGAGTGAATTGTGAATCCTTTGGTACTAGGAGAGACTATTATTCAGTTGACCTGATCCACCTAGAATTCATTAGTATATAGTAGGGTGTTCCTACTAGAGAGGACTATTTAGGATTTTAGGTCTACATAAGTTTAAATAACCAAATAACATGGATTTTTTGGGTTTCTTGGATGTTCATGGAAAATATAATCATATGTGGGTAATACAACTTAGAAAAAAATAGACCCGATACTCATTCCATGCATTCAAAGGTAAATAATTTACTCATAACACTATAAAAAACTAAATGTTATATTAAAGAAATAAGCATAGACTAGGAGAACAAAGGATAGGTCATACAATATTACAAAAATAATATTGGGAACTACATAAGGAGGCTTAAAATTGATAAATGAACTTACATAGGGCTTTCCATTGCATGGCCATATTTATCCCTTTTGTACAAACACTTCACACTATCTCACATTATTAGGGTACCTAGGAATAGATATTTGAGGATATATTATTATATTGTATAAGTGTTGGAATGGACCACACATAACCCAAGGTTGATTGTATTGTAATATTATATTATATTATAATATAATATTATATTAGTAGTAGGCTCCTCAAAGATTGGATATATATAAAAAAATATTTATCATTGTAATCCCATGAAAGAATCATATAATCATCTTTGCCCACAAAGGCTTATGGGACTCTCCTTAAGTGCCTCTCATCGGAATCTCAAGTTTTCCTTTATGAGTTAGTCCTCCTAAGTACACTCATCTAAAAATTAGAGAAATCAGGAATTAAGAAAAAATAGAACAGCAGTGGGACCAAAAAAAGATAATATAAGAAAGGGGCAGGGCCACACAACACAAGGTGAAAAAAAAAAATATAATATAATATTATATTAGTAGTAGGCTCCCAAAAGTAGAATTAGAAGATAGATATATAAATAAGAGATATTTGTTATTGTAATCATCATGGAGAAGAATCATATGTAATCATATTTACCCACAAAGTGGCTTATGATACTTTTCCCTCCTTAAGTGTCACTCTCATCTTGGGAGATCTTGTGGAGTTATTCCTTCCCTGAGGAATATTATTGGTGTTTTCCTACCTTAAGGGTATTATCTATCTCTATCTTAAATGTGGATTGTTATTGTGGATAATTATTTGTGGATGAATGATTTGATATTTATGCACATTGGTGAATGATTTATATTACTAAAAATAAAATTATGTAACAAGTGGTATTAAAGCAACAATTCTGGCAAAGTGAGGATTATTTTTTTTGGGTTACAGAATTAGGGAAGATTTTTTTTTGGAAAAATATCTCATATTTTAGGAGCCATATATCTATGACAGTTTATCCAATTCAGATGATTCTTGGATTATTTTGTGTGGAATTTGAATATCTTTAAAATGAGTGGTCATATGAAGGAATCCGAGTAGTATTGAGGGAGATACAACTTTGTGAATTCAGCCATCTAGAACAAGTGCAGTGAAAAATTTTCAAATTGTGATTTTTTTTGGAAGACAAAATTTGTTGGTTGGGATAAGAAAATCATTTGCAGTTTATTTTATTTTGAATAAAATCATAGGTTTAATTATTTATGTGGAATTTTATCTTCAAATCAGTGAGGAGATATATACTTTTAAAATCCTAATTTGTGTTGGGGCACGATATATATTTTTATGAAACCCTAATTTGCATTATCTTGTGGTGTGAACTTATGAAGATATAAAAATTTTCTAGATAAGATGATATTAATGTTAGGGATTGGTGGAAATTTTTTAAATCATTGTATCATCATTATACTCTTTGGAAATGTATGCTTCCTTGTTTTCTTGGAGGAGAAGCTCTTTCTTGGTTTTATAGATTTCATAGCACCCATAATTATGAACTAACTTGGAAAAAATAGAGCAAACATTCTTGAGTCAATGGGACCCATATAAAAAGATAGCTAATTTGAAGGTCACCATCAAGGGATATGAAGAAGAAATAAACTTGCTTCAAAAAAAAAAAAAAAGGAAATAAAAAGAGAGCTAGAAAATTTCAAAGAAGTGGTAGAAGATAAAAAATATTTCAGTTTGTAGAAAAAATAAACCACACCTTTGGTAGAAAATAAGTTAAAAAGTGGATAAAGGGATTTGTTTGAATCTAAAAGGTCTATTTTGTAGGTTCATGGATGCATTTAGAAGGAAAAGGTTATTATTTCCATTAACCCTAGCAACAAATATAATTTTATTAATATTTCTTTGGCTAAGAGGTTGCAGGTTCAAGCAACAAAAATACAGGACATACAACTTGAGGTTGAGAATGTTCAAATTTTTGACGATTTGAAGATCACCATGGATGAATATGTTTTACATTCAAATTTTCATTCTATTGAGATGGATGATGAGGATATTGTTATTGGTTATCCTTGGTTAGAATATTTGGGTACTGTTAACATTAATGTGGACAAGAATATTATGAAGTTATGGTATAGGAAAAAGAAGATAACATTGTAGGATATTTCTTAGATAAGGAGAAAGGATCCAAGGAAAAACAAGAAGTGGTTGTAGAGAAACAAATTGAAGAATAAATAGAAGAACTTGAAATAGTATCCAAGAAGGTAGTAGTAGCAACTGAGTCCATAAAAGAAGTAGTAGTAACTGAGTCTATGGAAATAATAGTAGTAGATTCTAAGAAAACTTTTTTGTAAGAGCACAAGGACATACAAAAACAAAGGGAACATGAAAGAACAATGTGTAGAATATTTTAAAATAGTGGAGCCAAATTTGGAGGAGTCAAAGAAGATAGCAGCTTATCACCATCCACACCACAATGAGTGGTAAAAATATTGAAGATATGGCTCATGGTAGTAATATTATGATTATACATGGAATCATAAAGGCACCAAGTATGTCAGTGTTTAGAAGAGAAAGCATAGTGATAATGGTTTTCAAAATGGTTCATCAACATCAAGGAACAAATGGACCCATAATTCAAATTATAAAAATATAGTAGCAAAAGCATGGAACCAATGAAGTGGATTTGGATACTCAAGTTACAGAATGACATACTAGCATCAACGTGTTTCACTAGGATGGATGGATGATCGATATTGGTAGCAGTTGCTAATATTGCTTGGAAAATCATATTATCTTGTTTCTTCATATGTTTTGAGGATGAAACATTTGTAAGGAGGATGGCATGTTAGGGTACCTAGGAATAGATATTTGGGGATATATTATTTTATTGTATAAGGGTTAGTATGGGTGACACATAACCCAAGGTTGATTGTATTATAATATTATAATATAATATTATATTGGTAGTAGGCTTCCCAAAGTAGAATTAAAAGATGGATATATAAAGAAGAGATATTTGTCATTGTAATAATCATGGAGAGGAATCATATGTAATCGTATTTACCCACGAAGTGTCTTATGGGACTTTACCCTCCTTAAGTGGTACTCTCATATTTGGGATCTTGTGGATTTATTCCTTCCCTAAGGAGTATTATTGGTGCTTAACTACCTTAAGGGTATTATCTATCTCTATCTTAATTATGGATTATTATTGTGGATGAATGATTTGATATTTATGCATATTGGTGAGTAATTTCTATTAATAAAAATAAAATTATGTAACACACATAAGAATCTTCCCGATTTGATAAAAAATTAAGGGAATGACAAATGTTCAATAAGATAATATAAATGCAAGGATAAGACTATTCACAATATTTTATGCAATAATTTTAATTTTGTAACTAATCTATGATACATCCCATTCAAATAAAAAATTACATTATACATAGTCTTGTCATCCATATATACAATATTACATGTAGCCTCTTCATATTCACGAGACTCTTGATATTCCATCTTTCTCTTAATATTTTCTCAATTTCATAGGAGATGTTTTTTTTTTAAAGCAAAAAACCCCTTGCAGGGCCGCCTTGGTCTAAGAGACCACTAACAGGGGGTTATACACCATCAAAGTCACCCAGGGGTTGCACCCAGCCCTGCTCACACCAACATTATCAATTGGATTTTGGGTATCAAATTCAGCTTTTTGGTAGGGTGGATATTCAAACCTGGGACCTCCCTTGGAGGATTGCCCTCTCCTCTCCAACTCACCTACAACACCTGGGTAATAGGAGATGTTTTTATTCATATTTATCATGCAATACATATTTTATTAACCTCATAATAATTAAAAATAAATAAATGATTATAAATTACCAAAAAATGTAATATCCTCTAACACACTTTACAAGCCACACTAGCTCAAAATTATTGAGAACCCAAACTATGAGGTGATCCTGTGTGATCAGTTTGAGGTAGCATTCTAGGTAGTGTATTAGGCAATACTACCAAAGAGTGGAGAATTCCCTAGTAGACAACATCCACCAAAATGGAAATCTCATATAATGATCCCCTAAATCAAATGTCAAACCATTATGTGAAGTATGGGTAAGAAACATATTATATCTAGTGAATACAATCCATCTAGCTTAGTTTGTACAACTATAAGATCCACAATAGGAAGATCCCATGAGACACATGTACCTAGCCTCCACTAGTCCATGACCATCAAAATGATAGAATATAAAATGCCATATTATACTACTCTAATAAAGATAAAATAGTAGATATGATAGTGTTTGTTATATTCAAAAATTTCATAGAAGACATGGTGCTCATATCTCCAATCCTGAAGATTAGTGGCCAGCAAGTCAACTTATTATTCAGTATGCACCATGGGAGTCTTCATTGAAGCATATATTATTTACTCATTTATTTTTATTGTATGCAAATGAAAATTAAGAGTTTCATTAACAAATTTAAATATTTGGAATATTTTAAAGAATGTTCCCTAAGGATTTTGGTTGGAGGAAGAATCCCCTCTACATGTTTTTCCAAACAAGACACTAATTTCTTGCAACTCGAGACATCAATCAATTTACTACTATAATATTATATATACTTGTTGGAAAGTATTTTACTTGGTGGATCTAGTGGAATTAATTTTTTCTAATTTTGTGAAGGTTTAATATGGCTAGTGGTGCACCAAAGTTCCTATTTCCCAATTCACATCTATTGTGAGGGAATAATTATTCTACTTGGAAATCTCAACTTGATTTTGTGAAAATGTGGGAAGTTGTAGATAGGTCCATTACACATTTTGACACAAATAATTAGGAACTACTAAGGTAAATAGAAAGGCTTAGTTGACCATCATGTTTGGTGTTGTTGATGAAATACAACCATACATACATGACTTGACCACAACTAAGGAAACATGGAACAAGCTCCAAAAAACATTGACAATGAAGAACAAGAACCAAATCTTGTTCCTTTAAAGCCAACTTCATTGCTTGAAAATAAATAATGAAGAAAAATGGAGTCCTTTAGGTATGTTGCAGGGCTACATGCATAACTAGAAACTCTAGAAGAAAAAATATCTAATGACACACTTGTTCCCATTATTTTGAGATCTCCCCTTTCATAGTATAATTTTTTTGTGACAACTTTCAATGTCATTGATAAAATACAAACATTTAAAAATTGGTGAATCTAATTCAAAAATTAGAGGTCTCTCATACATCAAAATATGAATATCAAGTTATTTTGAATTAAAAGGAAAAACAACTAGTCAAGAGAGACACAAGCTCTCAACATTAAAGAAATAATTTTTACATGCAAAAGATATGTGAAATTTGTGGCAATAATAGCCACACATTGAAGGAATTTTCTCATAATCCCTTAACATATAGGTCATCTTCTCAATCAATGAATCCACAATAGAAGTCATCAATAAACAAGAAAAATCCAAATTGGAAAAAGATACATCAACAACAAAGTAATTTTTTGAATATGACCACTTTAGAAAAGGAAAAAATGACCAATTAGGATAAGAAGAGCATGTATTTTCTGCTCATGCTCAACTGAGTTATCTAAACAATGTTTTGTATCTCAAATTTGGAGTAACCAAATATATGACCTAAAAAAGATCGGTTCCAAACTCTAGACTATTCCATCCATACAAGAAAGGTCTCTCTAGGAGATAACCCATCCTATAAAATAAATTATGACTTGGATAACACACATACAATATAACAAAATTATTATATGTTCTAGGAATCACTAAGAATTTGCTCTTCATAAATCTATGAAGTGCAAAGCTAGAAAATCCATGATTATTGTATATGGAACAAAAATAGGAAAAATGTTTACTATTCATAATTTAGCTATGATAATATGGCATTAACTGTCAACTCTAATATTCTTACATCACCCAAGGATTAATGACATGGTCATCTATGTTTTGGCAATTTTATTGCAGTGCAAAATAAAAAATGGTTAGAGGTATTCCTTTTTTGAAGAAATCTAGTCAAAATTTCCATTGTTGGTTATCTAGAAAGAAACATTGAGCTCCATTTGATTCTTCAAAATATTAAGCCAAAGATCCTCTCAATTTGATCCATATTACTCTTTGTAGTCCCATGGCTCTAGATATTTTATTTATTTTATTAACATGGTGGAATCGGTAGCTGCCACGAATTCGGGCAGGCTATCTAGCTTTTATGGCCACCATAGGTTATTTGCCCCAAAAGCCGCCACATAGATATTCATGCAATTTGCCCCTATAACCACCATGCCACAATCATTTTAAACCTTTTACGCCACTGAAAGCACCAGGAAAGGGACAAGCGTTCGATCCGATGAGGCTCGAGATTTGAACCTTGGACCTCTGCCCCCTTATGGGGTTTGGATGAACCAATTGGTATACACCTCAGACCTAGGCTCTAGATATTTTTAGCTTTTTGTTGATGAAGCTTTTTTCTACTTCAAAAAATTTAAGACTCAAATTGATATATTCACAAGTCATTAGATCCATTTCCTCCACTCAGATCAAGAGGGGGAGTTTACCAATGATGATTTTTTAGCTTTCCTAAACAAACATGGCATTCATTAATAATTGACAGTATCCTAAAAACCATAATGGTGTTGTCGAATATATAAATAGAACCATCATGGAAATATTTCATTGGATGGTGAAAGAATCTTAACTTGCACCCTCATTTTGGTAGAAGAAGCACATACTATAGTTTACTTTTTCAAATTCATCCTCACTACATCTCTTCTATATATCACTCTATAAAAATTATGGACTAGACACAAGCCATGGATATATCATATTCATGTGTTTGTTGTATAGAATACATGTGCATCCCAAAGGAGAAGAGAGAAAAGTTGGATGAAAAATATTGTCAATGCATTCTATTAGGCTACAATTACGAATCAAAAGCCTAAATATTATTTTATTTGACTAGTGAAAAATTGTATATTATCCATGATGTCATATTTGATAAAGAAGATAAGTTGCCCTCATCCTCTCCATAGAAATCTTCATCCAACTCTATTCCAATAATACTTCAAAGTGATACAGATGAATAAGATACTAATGAGAAAAATTTTGGGGATAGTAATGACGAGGACAATGCTGGAGACATGGACCAATATACTTTTACACATCACACACAAATAATACCCAAGACATACATTAGTACATAAAAATCCACATGGATGGATGGACTTCCAGACACATTTACCATAGGACCAAGGATATGTACCATGGCTTATGATGTGGTAAGTATAGTTGTAATGAGTACTATTGAACCATCCATAGTGTAGGAAGTTCTTCAATATAATTCTTGCAAGAATTCTATGAATATTGAATATCAAGCATTAATAGCAAAAAGGACTTGGGAGCTTATTGATCTTCCACTAGAGATGAAGGCCATTAGATTTGAATGGAATTTCAATATCAAGTATAAATTAGATGGAAATATTGATAAATACAAGGTTTGACTTGTAGCCAAAGACCATGCATAGAAAAAGGCATCGAATATAAAGAAACATTTGCACCTTTAGCAAAAATAAATACCATTAGAATTATATTTGCTCTAGCTACATAGTTTAGATGGATAATTCATAAGATGAACATGAAAATTTTCCTCCTCAATGGATACTTAAAAGAAGAAGTATACATGACTCAACCATAGGGATTCATAATACCTAGACAAGAAACAAAGATCTATAAATTGATCAAATTTCTCTATGGCATCAAAAAGTATCAGTGAGTTTGGTATATAAAATAGATGATCATTCTAGAAAATATGGCTTTAGGATAAATCCATATGATCCAATTTTATACCACAAAGAACAAGGAGAGAATTTGTGATCATGATAGTATATGTGGATGATTTGATATCATAGTAAGTTCTAAAAAATTATTCTAGCAATAATAGAGGACTTGAAAAGATCATTTAGCATGACCGATCTTAGACTATTGCACTATTATCTTGGATTAGAAGTGTGATAGACACATCATCACATATTTATCTCACACATTAAATATGCCATAACACTTCTTGAGAAGTATTTAATGAATTACTATAAGCCCATGATGACTCCTATGAATCTAGGGCTATGAATTTCAAGATTTGATTCCTCTTTACTAGTAAATGCAATTCGTTATTTCTAATTGGTTGGTAGTATCATCTACCTAACTTACAATGACAAAATTTCAACTTTGTAGTAAGTTACCTCTTACAATTCATGCAAGAATAAAAGTTGTATCATTGGAAGGAAGTTAAAAGGGCATTAAAATGTCTGAGATACCATTGAGTACATTCTATAATTTAAGAAGAGTGATAAATTCTTAACTAGCTATATAAATGAAGACTATGCAAGATGTATTGATGATCAAAAATCCAATTATAGATATGTATTCCTTTTGGGATTTGCACCTATATCATGGGAAAGCAAGAGAAAACAAATAGCTATTTGATATTCCACAAAAGTAGAATATCATGTTACATGAGGAGCTTTTTGTAAAGCGATTCTTGTTGAAATTTATTCTAATGGGTATGGATGTACCACAAAATAAATGAACCATATATTGTGATGATCAAGGTGTTTTGAAATATGTTTATTATTCAATATTCCATGAGAAAAAAAAGAACATTGATGTTTATTGCTACCTCATATGTGAACATTCAAGAGTACAACATTCAACTCAAATGTTGTCCTAGTTAGGAACATGCAACCATCTTCACCAAGCCACTTCCATGAATTAAGTTTGAAGCATTTTAATAATTTCTCTCCAATAAAATCTAAACTATGATGTAATAAGGGGTAAATATTAGGAATTATTGCCATAATAGTTGAACTAATATTATAATAAGAGTGGTAAAAAATATATATCACAAGGTTGTTACTGTAGGCCCAAAAAGTGCCACATGATTTTTTGTAAAATTTTTTATTTTTTTTGCTAAGTGTTAAGTAGGTGTTGTGAGGTTGTTTTTTTTGCAAGGCCATATTTTGAATTATTGAATTTGTAAAGGGCACAAGAAAAAGTGTTTTCCAACCTACAACATCTTCAAGATGTATTCCAACTAGCAAGATGCTAGGCCGCAGTCAACATGGTTTGATCCAATTGAAGATTCTTTAAAAGTGTGGCTGAGTTTGAAATGGTTTTGATGACCAAATCATTTGGGAAAGATAAATACAACTTAGATCCAAGCATGAAACCTAGGTCATAGTTAATTTGATCAAATATTCTAGTTGTACGATGTAAAGTGCAACCTAGATTTTGATTAGCAAGTCGTAATAGCACCCCCAAGTTGCAGTCAACATTGTTTGACCGACTAACCAAGAAAGGAGAAGTGTGGTCTAGAGTACAACACTTAGTCTAAAGTAAAGAATAAAATCTAGCCCCATGTTGTTTAAGCTAAAAATCAGGTCATAGTCCATGTGGTCAACTCTCAAGTAAAATATATTCAAGATGCGGTCTCTTTTTACCCCACTTCTCTTTTAGCTTGAGCCAATGTTGGAGAAAAGAAATATGGCCACACACAACATAGCTATTTGAAGCTACAAATATACCTAAGTCCTTTGAAAACTCAATCTCAACCATCAAAAGGTAGATCAACATATAGTCATGATCTCAAAGTTTGATCTAAATAAAAGGAAGATTTGAGTGCAGTGAAGAAACCATAATGCAAGTAGATGATGCAAAAATGATAAGCCAAAGAATTTGAGATTATCGACAAGTTGTAAAATATTATGATTATAGATCGATAACATATGAAAGACTGCAATAATGAAGAACAACTCAAATGTGTTCTTGGCAATATTCTTAGTTGGAAACCATGGAAACTAGGAAGTTGTAGAAAAATAATAGAGTAGAATCACCCCGTCCTCTTCAATGAAATATGAGACCACCATATTAGCACTCTGCTAATTAAGATGTTGTGCTTCCTGGTAATACTCTATTATTTATGAAACATATTGTAAAACTATAAAGGAAGTTCCTGAACACCTTTCAAAAGGTCAACTATATAGTGTGTTCTTACCATATAGTTGTTTATTTTTCTAAGAATCAAGAGAAGCAACATTTCTTGGATGTTTGCCTCAGGCCTATGTCTTATTTACTTGTGAAGATTTTATTTGATATATGAAGTCATTTATACTACTGCTGCTATGGTTAGTCTATTTAGTTGATATTGGATTTCTAACTTAGAGCACCTTGGAATGCTTCATGTTTAAATGTATTCTTGACAAGGATTTATTTTTTTGTTAGTCTGAGTATTGATCTAATTTTTCTATTTGGATTATTAGTACTCTAGATGTTTGAAATAGTCCTTGAAGTATACTTTGTGCTTTAATAATGAAGATCACTGGTTTTGAATGCTATTAGTATCAAGTGTGGAATATTAGAAATATGATTTATTAGAGGATTCCCTGTAGTTGTCTATGTTGTTAGCTTTATCTAGCCACCATTCAATCATTACTTTTCTAACCCTTATCCCATTTCTATCCCTATCCTTATACATTTAACTAAGCTTAAGTGAGTCAACATCTAAGTAGTTGACAAGGTATACCAGTCTACTCTAGAAGTTGGGTTGAAGTAATCACCCAATATTGGTGGTTGAGCTATGATTAGTGGGTGCTCACCTTTCTTTCAGATTTTAATAGTCATAGTTCAAGATTTACTTGATGCCAATTTAGACCCCAATAGTTATGTCATAATGCACACAGATTTTGTATTTAAATACTTTCATATCAATAAAACAAAACATTGAAGCATTAGTATCGCTTTATATGCCTTACGTGTCTATTAGGATATAGCTTTATATCTTTCAAAATCGTATTAATCATTCTCTCATTCTTTATATTGTTAGGATGTAATATAAAATGTATGGAACTTAAAATTTCTCATTATTTCGTTGCTTTAATAATTTATACAAGATTCTTCTCTTATGATATAATCATGTAAGAGATTAAATATGTAACTAGATATCATTAAAAATTTATGAAATTAAAAGGTGAATAAATGCATTTTTGTATGGTTTCACATAGAATTCAACATTTTGTATAAACACGATAAATAGAAATATTCTTGATCTAAGAGAGAGGTATTTAAATGATTTTTTTAAGAGATTCCATTAAGGTAATATGAAAATATAGACACTCTCATAGTAATATAGAGGTCCAAAAAGTTATTCTTTTAATTAAGGAATTGACTAGATGCTCTCACAAAAATCTAGAGATCCTTAATCAAATTCAATAATTGTTTTTTCTATTTTCGATGTTGTTTCTATGAATTAAGGTTGGTGTTTGTACCAAAGAAAGAGTGCAAGGCTATCATGACCCTCCCTTGGAAAACTTATACATATGATGGACTCATGAACATATATGATATCTTGTTGATGGAATGACTAACTATTTCATGTTTAGTTTTTGTCAAACATCTATTTTATGGAAGAATATGACGCTACTAACGGATTTGCACTTTTACAGGAATAAGATTTATCGTGGGTGGAAGAAAGAATTAACCACCGAGAATGGGATGTCATAAGAAAGAGAAATTTTGTGATGATTTATTCATTTAATGACTATGAGGAACATGGATAATTGCTCCTTTCATGCAGTTGCATATCATGATTTGCATGAGGGAATTCTACCAAATTTTGGATGCTTCTTGTTTCCTGTTTTATAATATATATTTTAATTTACATGGTGGAATCGGTAGTCATCACAAATCCGAGTAGGTTGTCTAGATTTTATGGCCTCCACAGTATTTTGCATTGTCTATCCTAAAAGTTTCCACACAGTTCTTCGTGCAGTCCACCCCTATAACCACCATGCCACAATCATCTTATATATTTTACACTATTAAAAGCATAAGGAAAGGGACAATCATTTAGTTCAACGAGGCCAAATATTTGAACCCTTTACCTATGTCCCACTTATGAGGTTTGGTCAAAGTAATTGCTCCAAACCTCAGACCTTTGATAATTTTATTTTAGATGAGATTTCATTTGATATAATATGATTCTTTGCAAAGAAGAATGAATGTTTGTTTTTATTATCTCTTCTCCTTTAAAAAATTATATTTATCTTTTGATTGACATGGTTACTTTGGCATTAATAGGTAAGGTTATTATGCTTTCTAGAATTTAATAATGATTAAGGACTTTTATTATTTGCTTTTAAGATTTTTGTTCTTGTCTACCATAAAAAATAAAATACCTCTTTTAAGGAAAGTTCCATTAAGTGAGAATTTAATGACCTTGTGTTGGTTGTTTGAAATATTATTTTGGCTTATGGATATTTTGGTGCTAAAATAGCATTTGGAGGGACTAATAATATTAAATTCTCCAGTTTAAATCGTGGAAACAAATTAAAGAAAATACATTATTTTTATTGGTATTTGGTATTACTCCATCATATTCTAAATGGGGAGTAATGTGTGGATTGTGTAACAATCCAAAAACACACAAACAAAAAAATACAAAAATAGAAAGGTATTTTATTTATTTATTTAGGGAGAGAGGTACATGAACCCTTCATGAACCCCTAACCCACTAGTATAACCTAAAGTTTCAATCACCTAAGTTTCCTTGGAAGTTACATCTCATGAAGTACCCTAACACAAGTTTGTCTATGTAGGCATATAATATGTTGTTGTAGATAAGTCCATATGTCCCATCATCCTCGATGAGCTAGACCTATCACCCTCAATCCATCGAAGGTATACACGTATCTCCATAACTTACACAAATCCTTATGTGTAGGTATACAACAAGTATTACAAGTAAAGCTATCCATCTCATCTCCACAACATTCTATCTTAACTCAAATGTAATATCTTCACCACTTAGTACTTTATCTCCCTAAGGGGGTCTCGATTTCCTTAGGTATCCTATGTTCACCCTAAGGGGTTATCAATTCCCTTAGGTTCCCTCTGAGTTCACCCTAGAACTCTACACTAGATTTCCTATCATCAAGCAATCAAACAATAATACTACTAGTTGCTACCACATCAGAAAGAAATCAAACAATGATAGAGAAAATAAAGCAAGCTTACACTAAATTAGAATCTACTACATGACACAACCAAATACATAAATATAGTAAAATTACTTTCACTAACCCAATAATAATTATCTCATTATTTCTTGCATAGTAAGCCTTTTCTACTCAAAAGGTATCACATTAACTACATTGGGGATATCTCCCCATAATTATAGTCTATTGAACATAAGTAAATCAATGTAAGATACAAATACCTATTCCTTATCTCCATTATATTCCTTTCTTCCATTTGGTTCTTTGAGGGTAGTAGGGGATCAAGATACTCATGGTTTAGGATAGGCATACCTTTAAATGCATCTAATCATTTACTTTACCAAATTGCAACTATACAATATTCTATTAAGTTTCTAACCATCTAATGCATAATGGACATCATAAAAGAACCCTTACTTTTATTTTCACCTCCCAAATCCCTTTGGAGAGTCACCCATCATACTATCACTTAGATCAAGGTTAAACTTAAATTAAATTCATTCATGTCCTAGAGCATTAAAGTCCCATACCTTTAACCTCCAGAACAATCATTCATTCATTCTCTAAACCAAAGCCCCATAACTTCAATTTAAAGAATAAATCCTCATCCCATTTTATTTAAATATCCTAAGATAATCAACATTAATCCAAGGGGTTCTCTTTAAATTAAAACCTTCAGTATCTTTCCACAAAATCAAAGGTTCCTTTTAATCAAAACCTAACATTTACATATCCCATATAAATCAAAGGTTCCTTCAATTAAAAGCCTAATATATGTCTCATATAAATCAAATATTATTTTAATTAAAACCCAATTATATAACTTCATATAAACCCAAGGTTTCTTCAATTAAAAGCCTAATATATGATTGCATACAAATCAAAGATTCTTTTAATTAAAACCCAATTATATAACTTCATATAAACCCAAGGTTTCTTCAATTAAAAGCCTAATAAATGACTACATATAAATCAAATATTATTTTAATTAAAACCCAATTATATAACTTCATAAAAATCCAAGGTTTCTTCAATTAAAAGCCTAATATATGGCTGAATATAAATAAAATATTCTTTTAATTAAAATCCAATTATATAACTTCATATAAACCCAAGGTTTCTTCAATTAAAAGCCTAATATATGACTGCATATAAAAACCCAATTATATAACTTCATATAAACCCAAGGTTTCTTCAATTAAAATCCTAATATATGTCTCATATAAATCAAATATTATTTTAATTAAAACCCAATTATATAACTTCATATAAACCCAAGGTTTCTTCAATTAAAAGCCTAATATATGACTGCATATAAATCAAAGATTCTTTTAATTAAAATCCCTATTATATAAAGCTCATATAATTTTAAAGTTGATTTAATTAATCCAAACTACACAACCAATACGTAATGAAAGGCCTACAGTTAGCGCTAATGCATTCCAAGGCATACTAAACAACCATGGCACTAATTGGTTTCTTATTAAACCTACACTCCTTAGACCTATGGTGGCTTCCTTTTGCTGAACGTTGTGTTCAACTTAGACAACAGTGTTTCAATAATACAAAGCATCCCACATTGCTTAAGGTAATTAAAAACATACCCAATGCTTTCCATAGCATATGATATTTTATACAAGGAATACAAAGTAGTTTCCAAACAACCACAACGCTTTCATAGCGCAAGGTGTTTCCGCAAGGAACACAAAATAGTTTCCAAACAACCAAAACACTTCCATAGCGTAAGGTGTTTCCACAAATAACACAGAGCAGTTTCCAAACAACCAGAATGCATCCATAATGCAAGGTGTTTCCACAAGAAACACAAAGCAATTTCCAAACAACCACAGTGCTTCCATAGCGCAAGGTGTTTCCACAAGGAACATATAGTAGTTTCCAAAAAACCATAGCGCTTCCATAGCACAAGGTATTTCCACAAGGAACACAAAGCAGTTTCCAAATAACCATATTGCTTCCATAGCGTAAGGTTTTTCTAAAAGGAACATAGAGGAGTTTCCAAACAACCACAATGCTTCCATAGCCAAAGGTGTTTCCACATGTAATGTCTCCATCCTAGTCAGCTAATAGAGCATAATACAAACTTGCCTATTCATAAGGTTTCGTAGGCAATATCGAGTTTTTAGGAACCACTAGGTGTTATGGAGATATTGTTGGACGATTTGCATTCATAGTTGTCAGCTTTTAGGACCATTTATGGCAAAATATTCAGAGACTTACTATTTTTAGTAAGTTAGTTAGGGTTGGATTCTAGGGAAATGAAAAGTATGACTGGCATCTTCAGCTTAATGGGTATCCGTTTTCATAAGTTTTTTGGTGGTTGGATGTTGGGAGAGCAATAATTTTAATGCCCAAAGATTTATAATGTTATATTTAAATATAAAAGTTAAATATATTAATGTTGGGCATTAATTTAATCTTAAAAGGGGTCATGTAACCACTTGAATTAAAGGGGATTTTATAAAGTTCATATTTCTAATGTCATAAAAGTGGTATGGTCTCCTTGGAAAGTAATAAGTGAAATATATTACAATTTATGGTAAAAAGAATGCCTTCAAGGTGCAACGTAGCATTTGGAAAGACAAATTATCCCATATTCAAGAAGTGAATGGATCAACCAGCTTTGGGAAAGGATAAAAGTGGCATTGAAGAGTTGATTGTGACATCTTTGGCTATTCATTCTCTTGGAGCAATTTTGAGGAGTTCTTGCAGAGTTGCGGGGATTTCGAATTCAGCTTGTTGTGTGACGAAAATCACCAGCAGGGACAACATCCTTGGAGTTGAAAGATATTCTCAGGGTGTTCATGAGCAACTCTACTTTAGGGGTTGCATTGGAGCTTTATATCTATAGATTTACTGTGGTTTTCAAGGGGTTTGGAAGGGATTTCGAAGAATATTTTGTATACATTGCTATAGCATTCATTCCTCAGCATAGTTGTATAAGTGGAGTCATTTATTGTATGTGATTCCATTATTTGAGTTGGGGTTTCAAGGTGACTTGGATTTTTTGCTTCTACAGTTTCAGTTGTTCCATTTAGAGTGGATTTCTTATGGTTTCAGGGCAGATTTCAAACATTCCTTGTTGGCCATAATTTCCTCTAGCCTGGCCGTACCATATCTTGCCTGGCATTGAAGGTATTTTTTTTTATTCAGAGTTTGGCTGCCAATTAATGATTGTGATTGAGGCATATAAGGATTGGAAGCTTTCCTTTGCATTGATATTATAAAAAGACATTTTTATTTGTTGTTGGGAAAGGAATACATATATTCTTGTGTTGCTGTTCAGCTATAAAGTCGCCATTTTCAATTTTGTATAGCTTCCAGGTATTTGGTTACTTTCCAAAGTCCTTTAAAGGGTTTATAGTTTTATATAAATATTATCTAAATTCCAAGTTCCATTGATTCCCGCAAAGTAGTTTGCTAGATATTATTTTTTCAAGTTGGCAGTTTAACTTTTTTATACATATTCTGTACTTAAATAAATAAATACAAAAAAATCAGAATATTGCACAAAATCCGAAAACCTTACAAATTTCTAAAATAACAAAACAAGGCAGAAATTTTGTATCTCATCTTGGGTGGGATATTACAGTGGTATCAGAACTCAACTTATCCTGCCAGCCTGAGGGTTACAAATTTGCAGTAGTGTGTTGGTAATGCCTACTATCCAAGAACTCATGATAGAGCTAATGCAAAAATTTCAAGAACAAAATGAGTTTTTTACAACAATAATATATCATCCTAAGTGGTTGAAGCATCCATTAGCAGTTGGAATAAAAATAGGGACAAAGGGAAATGACTCATTGCAGCCAAGAACAGTTGTGGACAGTGAAGAGGACAACAAGGAGGTTGAAAATTTAGAGAATGTTTCATGCATAACCGAGGTTCATGTTGATTATTGTATTGATGGAGAAAACAAAGCAACAATAGTAATTGATGAGGATGAGGTCACTTCATCTTGTGTGTTGGATATTGAAGAGGTGTGTATTGATGAGCACGCTGATCTTGTGGTTGAGGATTCAGTTGTTGATGTAGTTGGTGATTCACAGGATGAGCATAGTTCGGTTATCACTTCAGAGTATGAGGTTGGTGAGTGCAGTGTAGTGAAAGGGCCTAAGATTGATCATTGTGCATTGGAGGATACACCTGAGAGTTTATTTTGTGTTGATGATTCTAGTTCATTGTAGGATCACATACAGGTTACAGATGAGCAGGTTGTCTACACATTGACACATTTGAATGGGACACATGATTTTGTTGAATGCCTTTATCATACAACCCAGCTTGGAGAGAGACGACACCAGTTGACAGTTGGAGCTATTGCTACAGATTTGTAGGCCATCAAGCGAGCATTAGAGGTAATCAAATTAGATTACTTGAGGCTATTATCTGATAGGGATCGGGTTATGCGGTTTGTAGAGTAGAATTCCTGAGAGCTCACTCAAAAAGATGAGGAGATTGATGAGATTTGTCTTGAGTTGAGTTTAGCTCATCACTCCATTTTCATAGTGAAAATTCAGTCATCTGTTGCATCCACTTCACATGATTCAAAGACTAATTCAGATACTATGGTGGTTAAGCAGTTGATTAAGGGGATACATAATATTGGACGTGAGGAAGGATTGATTAGTAATAATGATTCCACATTCACTCAAGTCGATCAGTATGAGCATAAGCGGAGTGATGATATGCTTTCTTTAATGGATGCAACTTTCTCATTTGGTACATTAGATGATGGTACATTACCTGATTCTGATCCTAAGGATGATGATGTGAGCCATACTTTAGGGAATTCTTTGGAGCTTCACAGGGGTTCAGTTGGTGAGGTTCATATGGATTGTAGAGTGAGGTATGCTAGTCATTTTGATTCCAGCCCACATGTAGATGAGTGGACCTTTTTTTGGATGACACATAGTGGTGGGTTGAAAGATGGTTATAGCGGTTTGTATACTTCACTGGGGTATGAGATGCCTTATTCATTAGAGGGTAACGTGATTCATTGCTAGGATGATTCTTTGGTTCAGCATGATGGATGTAGTGCAGAGACAAAGTTATGGATGAACAAATCTTCGCTTGTATGCAGTTATGATATTTCGATGCTGGATCTTGGATTTTTCCTTGGTTCGAGCGATATGGCAGAGGACCACATATGGATTTGGGATCTAGGTAGTTGTCAATGGTTTAGTTGTTGTTTCATTGATTTGGAAGTTGACATGACTACTAGGATATTCTTTGGCCCATGGGATCTGGGATGTGTGTGCCCATGGAGGTCAGTGATCTGTGGAGATCATGCCTTGATGTCACTTCCATTGGCTATTTGGTGGCCAGAGTTAGTTCAGACTCCCAGATGGGTCATTATTGTTCGGTTGTGGATTAGCAACCGATTAACTTCAATATTATGTCAACAAAAATATTGGAGAGATTTTTTTGTCAGGGATCGGTTACTTTGGTTGTTGGGAGTTGTTTGGGGGGTGATTCCAGCATCTCCTCAACTTACCGTCCTTTATTTACTTGTCCTATCACACTGGTTTTTTAGTATATCTTGGGGTGTTGTCATTCTAGGAATACAGATGATGTGTGTGCGGTTGTGTTACTATGATTTTCTAGTTTTGATCAGATTGGCGTAGCGTCAGTGTGTTAGCTCTGATAGGATGTTGATTTGGGACTTAGAGGATATGCTCGATTTTAGTGTGGTGATAGAGCTTGACCAGGATTGTGGAGAGCAGCTTACATGTGATTTGGTTGAACTATTTCAAAGATTGATTGCACTTCTAGATAGAGGACTACACGAGATGACACTTGTAGAGGGCCAGCAGTGCAGGATTTATCTCAGTTGGAGATATGAAGCTCATCAGTTCATCTGGGATCTAGGGATTGCATGGTAATTATTTTTGAGATTGTCATGTTCTAAGATTGGATTTCTTGAGGACAAGAAATCTTGAGGAGGGAGGACTGTAATGTCCCCATCCTAGTCAACTAATAGAGCGTAATATGGACTTGCCTATTCATAAGGTTCCATAGGCAATGTTGAGTGTTTAGGAACCACTAGGTGTTATGGAGATATTGTTGGACGATCTGCATTCATAGTTGTCAGCTTTCAAGACCATTTTTGGCAATATTTTTAGAGACTTACTATTTTTAGTAAGTCAGTTAGGGTTGGATTCTCAAGAAATAGAAAGTACGACTGGCATCTTCGGCTTAATGGGTATCCATTTCTGTAAGTTGTTTGGTGGTTGGATGTTGGGAAAGTAATAATTTTAATGCCCGAAGATTTATAATGTTATATTTAAATATAAAAGTTAAATATGTTAATGTTGGGAATTAATTTAATCTTAAAAGGGATCATGTAACCACTTGCATTAAAGGGGATTTTATAAAGTTCATATTTCTAATTTCATAAAAGTGGTATGGTCTCCTTTAAAAGTAATAAGTAAAATATATTACAATTTATGGTAAAAAGAATACCTTCAAGGTGCAACGTAGCATTTGGAAAGACAAATTATCCCACATTCAAGAAGTGAATGGATCAACCAGCTTTGGGAAAGGATAAAAGTGGCATTGAAGAGTTGATTGTGACATCTTTGGCTATTCATTCTCTTGGAGCAATTTTGAGGAGTTCTTGCAGAGTTGCAGGGGTTTCGAATTCAGCTTGTTGTATGACAAAAATCACTAGCAGGGACAAAATCCTCGGAGTTGAAAGATATTCTAAGGATGTTCATGAGAAACTCTACTTCAGGGGTTGCATTGGATATTTATATCTGTAGATTTACTGTGGTTTTCAAGGGGTTTGGAAGGGATTTTGAAACATATTTTGCATACATTGTTGTAGCATTCATTCCTCAACGTAGCCGTACAAGTGGAGTCATTTATTGTATGTGATTCCATGATTTGAGTTGGGTTTTCAAGGTGACTTGGATTTTTTGCTTCTACAATTCCAGCTATTCCATTTAGAGTGGATTTATTATGGTTTCAGGGCATATTTCAGACATTTCTTGTTGGCCATAATTTCCTCTAGCCTGGTCGTACCATATCTTGCTTGGCATTGAAGGTGGTTTTTTTTATTCAGAGTTTGGCTGCCAATTAATGATTGTGATTGAGGCGTCTAAGGATTGAAACCTTTCCTTTGCATTGATATTGTAAAAAGACATTTTTTATTTGTTGCTGGGAAAGAAATACATATATTCCTGTGTTGTTGTTCAACTATAAAGTTGTCATTTTTAGTCTTGTACAACTTTCGGGTATTTTGTTACTTTCCAAAGTCCTTTAAAGGGTTAATAGTTTTATATAAATATTATCTAAATTCCAAGTTCCATTTATTCCCACCAAGTAGTTTGCTAGATATTATTTGTTCAAGTTGGCGGTTTAACTTTTTTATACATATTTTGTACTTAAACAAATAAATACAAAAAAATTAGAATATTGCACAAAATCCAAAAACCTTGCAAATTTCCAAAATAACAAAACAAGGCAGAAATTTTGTATCTCATCTTGGGTTGGATATTACACCACAAGGAACATAGAGCAATTTCCAAACAACCACAATGTTTCTATAGCGCAAGGTGTTTCCACAAGGAACATAGATCAGTTTCTAAACAACCACAACACTTCCATAGTGCAAGGTGTTTCCATAAGGAACACATAGTAGCTTCTAAACGTATAGCATTCAAGGTTGCTCTACCACATTCCAAACACACACACAGGATGGTTTCCAAATGTAGAGCATTCAACGTTGCTCGACCAAACTCCAAACATATACAAGGTGGTTTC
Organism: Wollemia nobilis; assembly: GCA_028583015.1. Taxonomy (NCBI): domain Eukaryota; kingdom Viridiplantae; phylum Streptophyta; class Pinopsida; order Araucariales; family Araucariaceae; genus Wollemia; species Wollemia nobilis. The sequence continues at coordinate 286,196 of JAQPPZ010005063.1, forward strand.
CAAATTAACACAGGGTGGATTTCAATTTAATCTATATAATTTAAAATCATAGTTCAGGCTTTAGAACAACCCAACCTATAGGTCTCCACTATGATGGAAGTCCGATAACATTGGCTCCTGGTGCATTTTCTTCCTTTCCCTTCGCTTCCTCTGTTCCTCCCTTCCTTGTTCCTCTCTCCTCCTTCGTTCCCCTCCATTATTCCTTTCCCTTCCTTCCTTCACGTCCTTACGTGCCCATTCACCTAGGTGGTCTATCCGCTACCCTCTCGAAACCTACACCATCATCTTTAGCCTCCTTTCCTTCAATTACCGTCCCCTAACCTTTGTGCGTTCTTCCCATATTTTCCATATTTGGAAAATTAATAGCACCGTAGGCTTTTCCATAGGTTGCACCATGTAGGAAAGGGATCATGACATTTTATTTTATTTCTTTTAATATTTAAAGATATTTATACTATCTATCTATTATTTTTGTTCAAATGAAAGATCTCTTTCATTTACTATAAATTAATTAAAACCCTTTTAATGAATTCTCTCTTATCATTAAAATAATCACTTTTAATTAATTTAAATGAATCATAACCACTTTTAATTAAAATAACCACTTTTAATTAAAATACACACTATTAATTAAAATAACCATTTTTAATTAATTTAAATGAAAACTCCTTAATTAATTGCAAATGAAGTTTACAAATGAGCTCTAATGAGCCAATAATTATTTTCTTAACTGCATTAATTAATTTAAAAGCATATAAATTCAACATAAGAATTTAATTTTTTTCTTTCACAAGGAGGATGCTTTGTTTTCATTTTCAATATGACAGTTAACCTTATGCATCTATAATCATCTTGACGTGGTCCCTATATAGGAACTAAATCATCAAACCATTCAAGTTATGATGTGGTAGAGAGCAAACACATTTATACAATCAATCAAAGAGTGAGTCTTTCCATCAATCCAATCACCCATCTTAGCCAGAGATTTTATGATAGCTACTAGGCTATCAACTAAAGCTCAAGGTGATCAACCATAAATGATTATACCTTCTATAAATGCATACCTATATGAAGGTATCTATCCATGTTACCTCCGAGTACCTTAATAATCATTTCCCCTGATCTTTGGTACCCTTGTTTTTGGTGGGTAACTCTGCCTGATCCACCTACAAGTGTACCTGATTTTGCACACTTGGAAATATGTTAGCGATAATATTTCCTTATAAATCAACTAAACATCATATAGCTGGTTCAATTGTTCAAACTAGGTATGAACACATATTAGGTTAATACACTATTTTTTGGTGCCATAAAGTCAGCTAGGGAGGGTCATGACATCCTCCCCCACTAGGATTAAATATTGTCCTTGGTGTTTCTAGTTTTCCTTTTGATGTTTAACATAAAGTAAAATTATTACATCATATAGCTTCAAACAAAAATGGAAAATGTTTTCGCATAACCTCCACTTTCTCCCAAGTGGTATTTGTCTCAAAGAACTGGTCCCACTAGACCTTACACTATTCAAGAGTTTTATTCCATAGATATTTAGAAAAAAACTCAAGAATCTTCATTGGTAGTACTTCAATGGACTTCGGATTTGCCATCTACATTTAGAAACATCCCACATATATTCAAGGTCAGCAACATATTTTCTAATCAAGGATATGTGGAAGGTGTCATGGATTTTGGATAGATTAGGTGGTAATGCAAGTTAGTATGCAACCAGACTGATATTTTCTATGATCTCAAATGGCCCCACAAAATATGGATCCAAATTCATGGATTTGATAGCACTTTTCTTTGGCTTAACCCTTAAGAACATCTTATCTCCAACATAATACTCTTTGGGAGTCCTTTTTAGATCTGCATAACTCTTTTGTCTATTCGCATCTTCCTTAAGCCTTGGCCTAATTTATTTTAGCTTCTATTCCATTACCCTAACAATTTCTAGCCCAATCACAACTCGATCCTCTAGGTTATCCCAAGAAAATGGTGTTCTACACTTTTGCCCATACAAGGCATCAAAAGGTGTCATTCCTTGCAAGGAGTGATATCCATTATTATAGGCAAACTCTACCAAAGGAAGAAAATATTCCCACTGAGATTTGTGATCTATGTAATACATGATGAGCATCTCTTCCAAAACTTGGTTTACCCATTCTATTTGCCCATCGATGTTGGGGTGTTATGTTGAACTCATATTCAATTTTGTACCAATTGCACTATGAAGGGATTTCCAAAATTTAGAAGTGAATTTGGAGTCTCTATTTGATATAATTACTTCAAGAAACCAGTGCAATCAAAATACCTCTTTGACGAATCTTCTAGCTACTACCTGAGCATCATCCTTATTATTTTCCAATATGAAGTGGTTAAACTTAGTCAATTTGTTGACCACTACAAAGATGGCATCATGTTGGTACCGAGTCTTGGGTAAACCCACAATAAAATACATGGATATAACCTGCTATTTTTGCATTGGTACCTCATGCATATGAAGTTTCCCTATAGGATGTTGGCATTATGCTTTAAATTTCTAACATTTGAGGCATCGAGCAACAAAATATGTGATATCCTTCTTCATTCCTACCCAAAAGAAGGCTCTTTTCATGTTTTCTTGCAATTTTGGTTCCTCCCAGATGAGCAAAATAAGGATATCTATGAGCTTATTGCATTATCAAGTTCCTCAAATTGCCTATATTTGGTATGATGACCCTTCCCTTATAGCACATAAAGTCATATTTCACACCAAATTCCTTATTTCCTTTGGGATATTTGTCCATCTTGACTCGAATTCCTTGGCAATAATCATATTGAGATTACCTCTGTCTCACTTGATCCATCAGATCCATGTGAATTCTAGTGATAGATGCTATATATTTCCTTCTATTTAAAGCATCAACTACTTTATTCTCCTTTCCTTTTATGTACTCAATCTCAAAATCATACTCAGCAAGGAATTCTACCCATATTCTCTATCTTGCATTAAGTATTGGTTGGCTGAATATATATCGTAGACTTTGATGGTCTATTTTTAATTCAAAGGGCCTTACCACCAAGTAGTGGTGCCAAACCTTTAGAGCATGCACCACTGCATTCACCTCCAAATCATGCATAGCATAATTAACTAAATGTCTTTTAAGCTTCCTTAAAGTGTATGCCACTACTGAATCCTCTTGTGAGAGTACCCCACCCAACCCATCTATTGATGCATAAGTGCATACTAAAAATTCCCCTTGAGGATAAGGAACCTTTAGTATTGGAGCAGAAGTAAGCTTATGCTTTAGTAGTTCAAAGGTAGCTTCACACTTCTCTGACCACTTGAATTATTTTCCCTTCTTCTGAAGGTTCGTTATGGGTCCAACAATCTTGGAATCGTCCTTTATATAACATCTATAATAGCCTGTTAATCCCATGAAACTTCGTACTTCATTGACATTAGTAGGGGGTGGCCAATTCAGAATAGCCTCTATGTTTTCTGGATCCACAACAATCCCTTTTGTCAATATAATATGTCCAATATATCTTACCTCTGAAACATAGAATTCACTCTTAGCCATATTTCCATAAATTTGATTCTTTCTCAACAATTCCAATACGATCCTAAGATGTTTATCATGCTCTTATTTATCTTGATAGTATATAAGGATATCATCTAGGAATACCAGGACAAACTGGTCCAAGTGTCTCCAAAAAATGATGTTCATTAGGTTTATGAAAGAAGCTAGGGCATTAGTTAGTCTAAAGAGTAGAACCGTAAACTCATAATGCCCATACCTAGTCTTAAATTTCATTTTGTGAGTATCTTCCTCATGAATTCTTAATTGGTGATACGCTGACCTCAGATCAATCTTAGTAAACACCTTGGCATCCTTCAGTTAATCGAATAAATCTCCAATACTAGATAAAGGATATTGATTCTTGATTGTAGCCTTATTTAGCATTCTATAATCAATACACAATCTTAGAGAACCATCCTTCCTTTTCATGAACATAACTGGTGTGCCCCACGTTGACACACTTGGTTTTATCAAACCCTTTTCCAATAATCCTTGCAATTGAACCTTTAGTTCATGCATTTTAGTAGAATTCATCCTATATCGAGATCTATGAATAGGTTCAAATCCTATCGTAAGTTCAATTGTAAAATCAAATTCCTATATAGGAGGTAAACTAGGTAGATCCTTTGGAAATACATCCTAAAAATCCAATAAAATTGGATGTTGTTCTAGTATTTCTTCTTTCTCTTGGTCCTCCACCTCATTGAGTTTTACCACTTACACTATTCCTCCTCTATTTAGGGTCTTCAATTGCATAGCGGACAACATTTGAGGTTCAAAAGTCCCTTGATCGCTATGAATTCTTAGTCTTTCTCTGTCTTTTTCTAAATACTCAATCTAGCGGTCTTGGAAATTGACTAAGGCTTTATGAGCCTGTAGAATCCATCCCTAGAATTACATCAAAGGCATGCAGTGGAGCTACATATAAACAACATTTTATAGTTCCTTCGGATAGAGTAACTCTTGCCATAGGATAACACCGGTTTAAAGAGTAGGTCTACCCAGAACCATACTCAACCTTCCACCCTTGAGCCAAATATCTAGGCCTTTCCAATATAGTCCTTGCTAGACTAGATGAAATAAAACTATAAGTGGCTCCAATATATATTAAAATGTTTACTTGCTTATTGAAAACCTTACCTTTCACAAGTAATGGGGTGGTTTGTCCCTCTAGCTTCTACTTCCCAGTTGCAACATATATTCGATGTTATGATTCCATCCCTTTTACACTAGCTGAGCTAGTACCTACTTGAAATGGACATTGATTATAGTAATGAGGTCCTTGAAAATTGTAGCACCCTTCCTTGGGTCCTAGCTATTTCTTAGATTTATCATTCCCATTATTAATTTTTGGAGTTGGAGCTTACGACTTCTATGGTTGAGGTTTCGTATTGTTGGGTTTGTTATCCTTCTTATGAAAGTTCTTCTCGAACTTGTTCTAATTCCCATAGGGTTTCTTCTTAGAATTTTTAGGATTCTTGGCTTTTTGCTCTTTCTTAGCCTCCCATTTTACAAACCTATACTAATCTTCTTATTTAATTCTTGTCACACTTGCTCAGGTAGAGCATCATACTTATAACGAAAGTGTGACTCTACTTTCTTTGCTAGGTCATATGCCTTTTGTAGTGATTTGGGCTCCTACATCTCCACAATGTGCCTTAATATAGATTCCAATCCAAGAATGAAATTATGTACTCACATTTTATCATTATAAATAGGTACATATTTGAATAGTCTTACCAACTTCTTATAATACACTTCTACTATGTTGGTTCCTTTTTTAAGACTAGCAAATTATTTAAACTTTAGGGCATAGAAATTCTCTATTAGAAAAATATTTTTTAAGATGTTTATAAATTCTTCCCAAGGAGTATCGATGGGTTCGATCTTAGTTTCTTCATAGTGGGTTTCCCACCACTCCAGAGCAGCCCCTTATAATTTAATTATAGCCCAAAGTGTTCAAGTTATAGATGAGTATCCTTTTATCGTAAAATGAACCTCTGCCTCTCTCAGCCATGCTTTTTTTGCATCCCCATCACCCTCTCCATAAAAATTGGAGATACTAATATTTTTCATGTCCCTAGCTATTTAATTTTTTACTAAGGCTTTGGCTTGTACTTTTTCTATAGTTATTCAATTATATAGGCTAGGCTTCGAGCCTTGAACTTGCAAGTTCTGATTTGTAAACATTTTGAGCAACTGTCTTATTTGATCCTAAATAGCAGCGACCATAGCGGTGAGGTCTTCTACTTTTCTATTGGGGTTTGTTAGTTTATCATCTTGATTTTATTCTTTGACATTACTTTGTCAAGTTTATCTAGGTGTAGGCCTCCATATTTTGGTATTAGGTGGCATCTTAACATGATTCCATCCAAGAAAGGAGATTAGATTATAGTTTCATCCTAAGCTATATCTCTAATCAATTCATAATACATATTTATCTTTTCTATATGCATCAAAAACCTAACTAGGGTGATATCCTAGGTTAGAACGTATCACTGATAACCAAGCCCATACTAAGGCATCCTAACACTCTTAACTCCCTTGGGTTAATTCCCATTAGATTCTAGCATTTGGGGTATCCTAGATCATCCCAACTTTAGCCTTTACATTAAGCAAGCCTTCAATGGACACATCTAATTTCCATTTAGCATGCACAAAAGCTCTATACCCTCATACCTAGATCTTTGATACCAAATGTAATGACCCAAAATCACACAAACATAAAAATACAAAAATAGATTTTTTTTTTTTAATTTATGGAGAGAGGTACATTAACCCTTCATGAACCCCTAACCTACTAGTATAACCTAAAGTTTCAATCACCTAAGTTTCCTTCGAAGTTACATATCACAAACTACCCTAACACAATTTCGTCTATGTAGGCATATAATGTGTTGTTGCAGATAAGTCCATATGTCCCATCATACTTGATGAGATAGACCTATCACCCTCAGTCTATCCAAAGTATACACATATCTCCATACCTTACACAAATCCTTATGTGTGGGTATGCTACGATTATTGCGAGTTAAGTTATCCATATTGTCTCCACTATGAGCTATCTTAACTCATATGTAATCTCTTCACCCCTTAGGGTATCAATTCACTTAGGTATCTTATGTTCACCCTAAGGGGTACTCAATTCCCTTAGGTTCCCTCTGAGTTCACCCTATAACTCTATACTAGATTTCCTATCATCAAGCAATCAAACAATAATACTACTAGTTGCTACCACATCAAAAAGAAATCAAAAAATGATAGAGAAAATAAAGTAAGCTTACACTAAATTAGAATCTCCTACATGACACAATCAAATATAGTAAAATTACTTTCACTAACCCAATAACAATTATCTCATTATTTATTGCATAGTACACCCTTTTCTACTCAAAAGGTATCACATTAACTACATTGGGGATATATCCCCACAATTCTAGTCTATTGAACATAAGTAAATCAACATAAGATACAAATACCTATTCCTTGTATCCATTGCATTCCTTACTTCTCCTTTCTTCCCTTTGGTTCTTTGAGGGTAGTAGGGGATCAAGATACTCATGGTTTAGGATAGGTATACCGTTAAATGCATCTAATAATTTACTTTACCAAATTGAAACTATACAATATTCTATTAAGTTTCTAACCATATAATAAATAATGGACATTATAAAAGAATCCTTAATTTTATTTTCACCTCCCAAATCCCTTTGGAGAGTCACCCACCATACTATCACTTAGATCAAGGTTAAACTTAAATTAAATTCATTCATGTCCTAGAGCATTAAAGTCCCATACCTTTAACATCCAGAACAATAATTCATTCAGTCTCTAAACCAAAACCCATAACTTCAATTTAAATAATAAATACTCATCCCATTTTATTTAAAGATCCTAAGATAATCAACATTAATCCAAGGGGTTCTCTTTAAATTAAAACCTTATGTATATTTCCACAAAACAAAAGGTTCCTTTTAATCAAAATGTAACATTTACATATCCCATATAATTCCAAGGTTCCTTCAACTAAAATCCTAATATATGTCTCATATAAATCAAAGATTATTTTAATTAAAAGCCAGTTATATAAATTCATATAAACCCAATGTTAAAACCCAATTATATAACTTCATATAAACCCAAGGTTTATTCAATTAAAAGCCTAATATATGACTGCATATAAATCAAATATTATTTTAATTAAAACCCAATTATATAACTTCATAAAAACCCAAGGTTTCTTCAATTAAAGACTAATATATGACTGCATATAAATCAAAGATTTTTTTAATTAAAACTCAATTATATAACTTCATATAAACACAAGGTTTCTTCAATTAAAAGCCTAATATATGACTTCATAAATCAACAATTCTTTTAATTAAAAACCAATTATATAACTTTATATAAACCCAAGGTTTTTTCAATTAAAAGCCTAATATATGACTGCATATAAATCAAAGATTATTTTAATTAAAACCTAATTATATAACTTCATATAAACCCAAGGTTTCTTCAATTAAAAGCCTAATATATGACTGCATATAAATAAAATATTATTTTAATTAAAATCCCTATTATATAAAGCTCATATAATTTTAAAGTTGATTTAATTAATCCAAACTACACATCCAATATGTAATGAAAGGCCTACAGTTAGCGCTAATGCCTTCATACTAAACAACCATGGTGCTAACTGTTTCTTCTTAAACTTACACTCCTTAGACCTAAGGTGGCTTCCTTTTTCCAAACATTGTGTTTGACTTACACAATGTTGTTCCAATAATATAGAGCATCCCATAGTGCTTAAGGCAATTACAAACACACCCAATGCTTTCCATAGCACACGACATTTTCCACAAGGAACATAGAGTAGTTTCCAAACAACCACAACGCTTCCATAGCGCAAGGTATTTCCACAAGGAACACAATGTAGTTTCCAAACAACCACAACGCTTCCATAGTACAAGGTGTTTCCACAAGAAACATAGAGTAATTTCCAAACAACCATAGTGCTTCCATAGTGCAAGGTGTTTCCACAAGGAACACAAAGTAGTTTCCAAACAACCACAATGCTTCCATAGCGCAAGGTGTTTCCACAAGGAACACAGAGCAGTTTCCAAACAACCACAGTGCTTCCATAGCACAAGGTGTTTCCACAAGGAACACAGAGTAGTTTCTTAACAACCACAATGCTTCCATAGCACAAGGTGTTTCCAAAAGGAACACAGAGCAATTTATAAACAACCACAATGCTTATATAGTGCAAGGTATTTCCACAAGGAACATAGAGCAGTTTCTAAAAAAATATAGTGCTTCCATAGCACAAGGTGTTTACACAAGGAACACAAAGTAGTTTCCAAATGCAGAGTATTCAAAATTGCTCTACTAGACTTTAAACACACACACACAGGGTGGTTTCTAAATGTAGAGCATTCAATGTTGCTCTACCAGACTCCAAAAACACATATTTTGGTTTCCAAATTAATACAACGTGGATTCCAAATTAATCTATATAATTTAAAACTATAGTTAAGGCTTAAACCAACCCAACCCATAGGTCTCCACTATGATGGAAGTCCGATAACGTCATCTTCTGGTGTGTTTCCTTCCTTTCCCTTCACTTCATATGTTCCTCATTTCCTCGTTCCTCTCCCCTCCTTCGTTCCCCTTCGTTCTTCCTTTTCTTTCCTTCCTTCACTCCCTTACGTGCCCGTATGCCTAGGTGGTCTGCCCACCAGCCTCTCGAAATTTGTGCCATCATCTTTAGCCTCCTTTTCAATGTCCATCCCTTAACCTTTGTGCATTCTTCCCATATTTTCCATATTTAGAAAATTAATAGCATTGTAGGCTTTTCCATAGGTTGCACCATATAGGAAACGGATAATGACATTTTATTTAATTTCTTTTAATATTTAAAGATATTTATACTATCTATCTATTCATTTTGTTCAAATGAAATATCTTTTTCATTTTCTATAAATTAATTAAAACCCTTTTAATGAATTCTCTCTTATTACTTTTAATTAATTTAAATGAATCATAACCACTTTTAATTAAAATAACCACTTTTAATTAAAATACACACTATTAATTAAAATAACCATTTTTAATTAATTTAAATGAAAAATCCTTAATTAATTGCAAATGAAGTTTACAAATGAGCTCTAATGAGCCAATCATTATTTTATTAACTTCATTAATTAATTTAAAAGCATCTAAATTTAACATAAGAATTTAATTTATTTTATTTCACAAGGAGGATGCTTTGTTTTCAATTTCAATATGACAATTAACCTTATGCATATATAATCATCTTGCAGTGGTTCCTATATAGGAACTAAATCATCAAACCATTCAAGTTATGATGTAGTATAGAGCAAACACATTATACAATTAATCAAAGATGAAGTCTTTCCATCGATACAATCACCCATCTTAGACAAAGATTTTATGATAGCTACTAGGATATCAACTAAAGCTCAAGGTGATAAACCATCAATGATTATCACTTTCGTCAATGCATAACTATATGAAGGTATCTATCCATGTTACCTCTGAGTGCCTTAATCATCATTTCCCCTAATATTTGGCCCTCGTTTCTAGTGGGTAACTCTGCCTGATCCACCTACAAGTGTACCTGATATTGCACACTTGGCAATATGTTAGCAATAACATGCCCTTATAAATCAACTAAACATCATATAGATGGTTCAATTTTTCGAACTAGGTATCACCACATCTTAGGTTAATACACTAATTTTTGGTGCCATAAAGTCAGTTAGGGAGGGACATGACAGAGTGTTTTTTTGAGATAATGCACAACCCACAACAAATGCTCTGAAATATTTGGATAATGGAAAAAGATGTGGTATTTATATAGGAAGGCAAAAAGGAGAGAACTGAGAGAACAATGAGTGGAAGGAGGGAGAATTTGTGATGTTGAAGGAAAAGAAGAAAACAAAAAAATTGCAGCTAAAGAAACTAGAGGTTGATCTTGTTACCTGATCTTCTAATCAAAATATTTTGGTGATCTCCAGGTAGGCTTCAGAAAACTCATTACTTTTCTAGTTGAAAACTTGAGGTGATGATCTCCTCAATCATAGTCTGATTTGATGTATTTTATTGTCTGTATGTTTTTCTATATTGGGAGCTATTTTATTCTGCTTCCTAAGTTAAGAAAAAAAGTGCTATCCAAACCTCTCATATTATTGTAAGTGATCAATTCCTTGAATAAGGCTTGGGTACGTGTTCTTCCAATTAGAACTGGGGTTGTCACTACCCTAGAATTATTCTTTAAAATATTTTGGTATAACAAGCTTTCTTTTTGGAAAATAGATCTTATGAGAATTAAATTGTGATTTTGTAGCTCTTTGGCTGTAATGGGATGTCATTGTTGAAGCCAGAACATATTTGTATACCAGACAATATGCTTAAGTTGGTTAAGTTGAAACCTTTCCTTATTTACCAATTTTATTTTAGGAATTCGATTATGTTTAAATTAAGAGAGGTCTCGGTAATATTATGTGGTGTAAGGCCTTATGAATGTATTCTTTTATACTACTAATGTTTTACGTTTTGTTTTTATAATACATGCTTGGTAAGAGTATTGTGAGCAATTTTTCGTATCTAATGTAACAATGCCACAAGCGTAAGATGGTCTAGTGACACTATCCTTTTTAATAAAGAGCCACTATCATCTAGAATAAATCCCAATACTATTGATATGGATTGGATACCTCAAAACCTGAGTAGGAATGTAAAAGATCACCTGGACGGGATTGTTAGTAGTACATATGTCTATTGTAGCCTATAATAAGACTGTAGCAAACTGTATGAACCATTTTGATGAACTCTTTTGGTTTTCCAAGGTGGTGTGAAGACCCCGATTTCCAAATGAGATTTTTAAAATCTAAACTATGTTGAATTCCTGAATGAGCTGGCAGTTTTGAGTGAATCAAGAATTTATGCATTGCTTATGGAGGACCATTATTGATTTACGTTAATATTTTTATTATTATGTTGTATATGAAGTTTACTGTATGAGTGAGTTACTGCAAGCCATGTCTTTGACTTTTAGAATTGTTTCTTCATAGTTAGAAGAAAGTAATATTTTTTATGAATGTTAAAGTAAGGTAATCAGAATGCTTTTCTTCACTCGGATTTGACTTCTATAAGATCAATTTCAGGAGTTACGGTGGTGTGTTGCTAAATGATTATGGATGAGGAATTCGTTTATAACAATGGAATTAGGGGTTTCTATTAAATTGAATAAAACAATGGATGTTTGTGAATTCCTCTAAATTGTGAGCTGTGGAGCCCACTATTTGTAAAAGATGTTATGGTTTTTGTGTTTGGAAGTAAGAAAACTATCTTTTAGAAAAAGTGGGTTTACTTTTACTACAATTTATAATAAATATCATGGAAGAATATGTCTTTGGTATTTGAATTATTACATGCAATGAAAAAGAGAATACATGCACTTAGAAATGCATTTTCATGCCAGAAGTTGTTCCTAATCCCTTTAAAAAAAACATCCCTTCTCGGTCGGTTTAAAAAGGAGATTTCAAAAAGGGAAGAACATTAGAAGCACATGAATTATGGGTAGATAGAAGAGTCTTGTTACCATATACTTAGGTCCAATATTGGAAATGGACATTGAATGTTTTGTATACTCATTTAGAATATCAAATACTTGAGAAGTATACATTGTAATAAACATTGTTACCTGAACTCTCTTCTCGAGACATTTGAAAAGTATTTATTTGTTTAGTTGT